>CALYDF020006004.1:0-13808 GCA_944474145.2 Dicrocoelium dendriticum | reverse complement strand
CAAAGTCATTTACTCATTACCTGAACACTTCTCCCAAGGATTCCGCAAACAGCTCTTAGCCATCGCCGAGGCTATGTACATTCACCATCTAAAGCCGGAATTATGTGTCCAAAAACGATTTATACGGCCGATATTACTACCTTGGCCAACGGACACCATTACTTAGTTATTTGGACGTCATCTTACCTACTTAATTACCTTGTACTAATGAGAATTGTGTACATATGTTTATTTAGTTTACTTGGTCTACCATCTCTATCTCTGTCTCAAGTTATCGATTTTGGTCATTCAAACAGTCAAGAAGTCAATCCCAGCCCCAGTTGACGCTATATCCACAATCACTGTTATGTAAAAGTTTGGGTCTGATGAGATTTACCGAAAAGAATTCTTTACCCTGAAATGATTTCTGATATTGATTCATACAAATGATTTACATCGAATAGTAAGCCGTTTGGTAATCGAATGGGGATCACATTTTATGTACATACACGTCTGTGGACACGAACTAAACTCTGCTTCCGGCGCTTCTAGGACTTCCCTTTATATCTCTCCATATGCATGTTCATCACAGGTGTCTTTTAAGCCAAGCGACATAATAAGTTGCATCCATAATCATTTACACAGCCACATATTTGCCTTTATAATTTTCAAACGGTTGGCTGCTTGTGTTAATACGTAGTCCATCATCGACCACTAGATGAACGAACATTCGGTTAGTAAACGATTTACAGTGGATTGCATTCTGTAAATTCAAACAAATAGGACAATTATTTCCCGTTCTTCGTCCGCCATGTGAAAGAGCTACATGAGTATAAATATGGGATAATAGTTCGAACTAAAAGAAGCCAGAGCCCTCGTATCCCGCTTTTTGCATACAATTGTTAACTTTGCTAACTATAAGCTGGTGGTGTATATCCAAAGTTGATAACTTTCATTTCACGCTTTGTGTGAAAATTGGACATTCACTCTCCAAGAAGCATACATAAGAAGGATCTCATAAAGAGTAAACGGTGTAATTTCAACGACAGTGAAAGATGTGCGAGCTGTTCAATACACAAAATATGAGTTATACACTGCGGATGGCCTCAAGAAGGTATCGGCGTATTAATCGCATATTCTGCAAAATGTAGGAAATAGAAAAGCGAACATAGGTTTAGCGCGTTTCGCAGTGATTTAGTTAATACCCAATAATAGTGTAACGCACCGTGACAATTGCGGTAATTACATGTTATATAATTCATCCCTCTGCGAGAAGCGATACAGGTAGCTAAACCGTTTTCTATGCCTTTATTACTAAAACGGAATTTTTTGTAGTAGACGCAAGTAAATAACCAAGCTACACTTTTCGAATGTTGACTGAGAATTTTAGCCCTTGCTACATGCTGTGGCGCGCAGAGATCGATGCCGAGGCGGAAAGATATAAATAGCGAATTCAACCATGCATACATATCTTACATATCTAGACGTAGCTTCTTTATTCAGTGCTGCTGCAGAACTTTCTGGTTGAATGTTTATTCCGGCTATCCTTTCACCCAAAATTGTATACGGCTGGCTGCCCCAATATCATGTTAATTTTACAATGACATATTATGTTGTAATCCGTTATACATCTGTCTGAGAGTATAAATTCGGCAGTTACACTCAGAACTATTAATTTGTCGCGCCAACAAATAGGAACTGGTCAGAATGTAGTCAAACTAAAGTTGCAGTTAACAGTATTAAAACTTGTCAGTTTGGTAATGAACAACTTCGCTTCAACTTTTTGCCTATCACTTTCCGAATATTTTATCGATTAATAGCCTGACGTACGTATATATGACCCCAGTCATAATTCCATTGCCTTTCACTGGCGTACATGTAACTATGGACAGCGTTTTATGTAGTTTGATAAATAACACATGTCTTACTAACCTGACGAGTCGGTGATGACAGCTCATTGTTTTGAACCCGACTTATGCCTACTTTAACTGGCCTTGCTTATCTGTCGTTATCATTTCCCCCTAGGTTTTTCACTCATATGTAGCCTCTTAGCTAATTAAGGTTGATAGATCGCAGACGGAAGGCGTATCACAACTAGCATAAAGTGAAATAGGCATCTCGGTCAAGACTATATTTGTCGGTTTTACGGTTGTAACTGTTAATGTACGTTGCACTTTTATGTATCATCACTCAACAGATTCCTTTCATCATTCCTATTACTGGAAACAAAAAGATATCTCACTGTCTATTCCAGTGACTACCAATGTACAGATATATCCAGTTTATAGGTAAAATCACATGGTGTAGGGTGGCAGAAATCACTAGTTCATCTCTTCCGAATGGTGCCGCTTGAATTTTCAATGACTAGCGGATAGTTAGTTAAATTGACCAATCAAAATTATGTCGTTCATAAAGACGGTATATTACATCAAATAAAATATACGCTCACTTATGTTGATCCACATATACAGTGCCAATATTTTTTGGAACAGCATGCCAGTCCAGATAAACTGTGGTAATGCAACCATCATTTTCTGGGAAGGTGATCGTCTTTTCTCCAGTCTGATAATATCTCCTTCCGGAAAAGTAGACAAATGGCTTACCTAAATGAAGTTGGTGAATTTGTAATTGTATTTCAAATTTTACCGTTGCTATCATACTGCAGCTCAACAACATACCTAAAAGCAGTGATCACACAAATCAGTGTAAGGCACACAAGGAAAACGCAACCGGAGCTCATCACAAAATAGCTATTTCTGAAAGATAAAGGAGAGAAATATTGAGTACATGAAATTTTTCATAATGAAAGCACAACTGGGTATGCACATCAAAACTTATCGTTTCGACGCTTTATGCGTGATATGGCGGGTCAAGTACACCTGTAAAACTGCGTTACATTGGGGTAAATACATCTTTCGAAGTTGAATATGTGTGGTCTTTCCCGATAAACGTTGAATATTGTGCCATAGGTCGAAAACATTAGGTACATATGTGAGAAGATTATGAGCCAGCTACATACCCCAGTACCTCCTCCGACACAGTCAAATGGCGGCTGAACCATGTTATGCCTGTTATTTATAGTAGTTACCTCGCCGCCGAATTCGGTCGTTGGGTTCTATGCATAACATTGTCTTAGCAAGCGTAGCTTTGGTATATGCTAGTGGCCTCCACCATCATTTTGTCGATAAGTAATAAATTTAGGCTAATATTAACAAGGAAGTCGATAGTGTTTTTGAGCAACAACACAGGCGACCAACTCGGTACTAATTGCATTTACACTCGTTGGGGTTTAGAAGGAAATTCCGAACGGACGTGATCGTGAGTATGGTCAGTTTAATTCATAACAAGTGGTTAAATTTTAGGCAGTTCAAAAACAATTCTCTGTAAGAATTTGCATTTGACACCATACTCAGCACGCTGAGTGTTGAGTGGTCTATTTTATGTACATCGGTTTAAATTCACTGCCTTGGTTTGGTGAAAATAATTCAGTTACCCAGCAGAGAACCAAAGATAGTGACGACGAAACACATTGTGGGCGGTCAATAAATAGTTAGCGAACAAAGTCCACAGCACTGTGTGCTTCTTGCTTACCCATAAATCGTTCGTTACAATAATACTCTTCTCCGCTTGCCGCGCTATCCGGCCCCATTACCAATGAATCACATCAAAGTCCAAACATAGTAGAAAAAACGTACTCATTTGCAAAGTAGACTTAGAGTCTATCGCTACTTTGACAGAAAGCGTTCCGTTACACACGGATATTGGGGTTCATGCCCTTTGGATTCCCGAGTATGATTCGGACTTTTATCGAGTAGAAATAGGATTATTGTACCAAGTGATTCCTTAACATATGTTTACATGGGATGTTGGAGAACAACATCAAGAGGAGTGCAAACAGCAATTCGAGCCATGTGACATGATGTGAAGGGCGTTCTTATATATTTCACTATTAGATTTCTTATCAGGAGTTAGCACGTAAGTGAAATGCAGTATTGAACCACGAGGATTCGAGAGTCGTCTCATTGTCAGTTGTCGTAGTGGACAGACTTTTGTATTGTCTCGCTCGGTGTTTCAAGGAACACGAGTGATAGTATCGGCCGTGCAAGCTAGTATAAGAATAGTCGAGGGTGATTTAGCGAAGCGGTAGGTATACGGGAAGTATAGGGTTGGTGGGCGCTAGGTATACGAATCCTTGGAATCGGTGAAATTCGTGTGCGTTTTATAAGGAAGAGTGAACGGCAAGACCTTCAAATTTGGCCGTGCTCTACATTTTGTCCATCTAAGGAATCATTGACATACACACTTTTGACGAGACTTCCAACACATACATTAGTTGACTAGCTTAGTTTACATTTCTGCAAACACTACCATGGTAAGCTAGAAATGCGATGTGCTGAAGTATTTGGGAGTTTCCGCGCAAGTTAACGACGATAATCGGTCTATCGGGAATAAAATAAGAAGCTGCAAATATAGGAATAAACCAATAAAATATATCGTGCGTGGTGGAAAATTGCTTTGCGAAAGGAAAACGTGACAAGTATGAGCGTATTAACTATTCTAAAGGTCAATGTCCGATCGCTTCTCTAAAAAACGGATGACCTAAAAAACATACTACAAATCGTGAATACGCACAAGTTGCAATCCTTATCCTACAAAAGACATGGCTCCTTAGATATGTTGAATTCGCCACTGTTGCATTTGACCGTTTTATTTGTTTTCGTGCTAATCGCCCATTCGCCTGAAGGAATCATGGCGGTGGTGTCATAATATTTATCAATGCTACATGGGGCTAGTCAGTGAAAGCCTCTTTTTTCACACGTCACAACGTACCGAATGCTTGGTTCTATAGTTTAAGGCAATATATCTTAACGGGTACTGCTCAGTATTATTGGCTAATATCTTTTAGAGCAGTGAAATAACACATGTAAATATATAGATTTTCCATCTTTGTGCGGTCAACATATGCTGAAACAACGAGAAATGGGAGTACATTAAGCGTCCCGCTTTGACTCGCAATATATTCCACAAGCGCTTTCCCTTTGCCCTCAAAAATCTGGCCAACTTACCCACATCACTCATATTATGAGGTAAAAGAGTATGGAATCTAATCCGCAACTATCGAATGGACCCAAACACCAAGACTACTCGTTACTTATTGTTAGGGAGCTGGCTACTTAACCCTCAGTTTCATGAATTATGTTACTCGCCTATTTCTTTGTTTGCGCAGTTACCTGCTTCTCTGCTACATTTTGGACACTCCGCTTTCCTCAGCCTCATTCGCAATCGCTCACAGCTAATTTCAGCCGTCTCATTCTGCGGACATTCTGATTGGTTTCTTTTGCTCACCGTTCCTTAGCTTTTTTACGTGGATGTATTATTCAGCCGACACATATTTATTATACCTGTTTTTATTTTCCTGGTGTGTATCATTCTCACTATCAACTGTTCTGGCATTTGGTTAAACGCATCACTTCTCCACACCGATTGGACGCTACACTTCGTTTTTAATGATCGCTCACCAGAAGGTTACCCCCAGGGATTAACTCCGCTGACACTATTCTCTTTGCCGCACTTCCTTGGCGCGTAATTTCCGCGATTCTCATTTGCTTGTTCCATTTTGTGTTTTCTCCATGCCTGTTAAATCTCATGCGTTTAGTAGCTTGGATTCACCCTTGTTTGTAAAGCCAAATAACTGGTGCCGTGCTATAATAGAAAATCAGTTTATCCCGGCTCATCTTGGACTTCTTCTTGCGGTCGTGGGGTGAAGGCGTACTGGGCGTCACAACATATTCTTCTGGCGACGGAGGTGTTGAAAAACCATGGCCATTTCATTCGAGCAGATGCATTCCCTACTTCAGCAGTGGCAGCTTCAGTTTGAAAACTCACAGCGGCAGTTAATGCAGTTCTTATCAGAAAAACTCAACATGCAAGTGGAATGGGAACCGGAACCGAGGTTAACAGCCCAGGGAATTGTATCTGAATATCACAAGCTGCCCAGTTTGAATCATGACCCAGAAATGATTGCAACTTCAGAACACAGGGAAGAACCCCAGCCCTGTCATACAGTCATTGGTGTCCAAAATGTGAATGGAAACGTGCCGAACCGGAAGCCCACGACTGCAGTATGGAACGGTGATGGAAGACATACTGTGAGAAATTGCGCCCACAAAAATCATCATTGTCAAAAGGCGCACCAACTCAGATGCGCGCGTACTACAAGATTGCAAGCAAGTTCAAAATTCGAAAGAAACAGGTATCTCGGCACAGTGAGAGCGACGCCTTTTGCAGTATTTCGTACACACATTTCAGGGAAGAGGAAATACCCCACAGTGAAACGCAAGTATGTCCCGATATCGCTGCTGCCAGAAATGTTGCATGCTCTCAAGAGCACTTCTCTTGAAACCCGGGCAAGACTTGGCACATCGTCAGTCAAACCTGCAATTCTAATGGTTAAAAAGGTTTCAGAGGAACGTCTGCAACTGAAAGGAAGCATCGCCTGTGAAAGCAGACTCAATGATTTGCTACACTATGGAAAAATCTACCCAGTATACTCTATAAATGTTAAGCTGCACGGAACCAACCGGGTTACGAAGTTAAACTTGATCAAAGAGTCAATGACTCATCTATCATTACTGGCGACACTGATGTCTTGGTCGAAGCCCGTACCCCCATGGTCGCAGATCCAAGTGGACCCGTGTCGAAAAAGCTATGTTCCGTACAGGTAACTAAATTTTTAGAAGGGGGAGATGTTAGGGAGCTGGCTACTTAACCCTCAGTTTCATGAATTAGGTTAGTCGCCTATTTCTTTGTTTGCTCAGTTACCTGCTTCTCTGCTACATTTTGGACACGCCGCTTTCCTCAGCCTCATTCGCAATCGCTCACAGCTAATTTCAGCCGTCTCATTCTGCGGACATTCTGATTGGTTTCTTTTGCTCACCGTTCCTTAGCTTTTTTACGTCGATGTATTATTCAGCCGACACATATTTATTGTACCTGTTTTTATTTTCCTGGTGTGTATCATTCTCACTATCAACTGTTCTGGCATTTGGTTAAACGCATCACTTAGGAAAGCGCGCGATAAAGCTAACATGCCTAAGAAAACTATTATGGATACTAACGACGTTATGACCTGGCTTATTTAGTCCAAGCTCGAAAACCTCATCTTGACGATTCCTGTGGATACTTTGCGCTGGAAAGCATTATAAATTTGTAAAGCATAAATTTTAATAACACTGGGTGGTGGCGAATAAAGCTTCGGAATTACAGAGGATAGGTATGTATGCATTAATCGGGACAACTAGGGTTTAAATCTGCCCATATCTGCTCATTATGATGCTGCATATTTTCATGGTAGATAACGCGAGATTTACGACCTCGTACAAATTCTATGTAGCAACAGACGTAGGGCTATCCTAATGACAGACAGCGGTTTGTCGCCATGAAAAGGCAAATGAGTATCAGAAAATTAGGAAGTTTATTACGAAGCGTACAATTCAGTGCAACTCGTATACGTGGTAAAACAGGGCTTATAGTTGTGCGCGCTAGAGTTTTCGAAAGTGATGTGTACTTGTGCCTTGCATGTTAGTATACAATATAGCAAACTTTTTCAATGTTTTTAAGGCTCCTCTCTCTTACTAAGTAGGTTTCACACAAGTGTTCCAATTGTAGGTCAAAGCGAAGAGGTGAAATATGACTTTGGCAATAGACCAGCTATCACACTAGCTAATTATCTAACCGGAGCTGTTCCAGCGCTTCAGAAAATGTGAATGATTGTATACACAAGCCAGGATCATTAAAGTATGCGCAAAAAGTAAGACATTTCCACCTACCATGATATTATTCACATGGAGTCTTAAGGACCAGGTAAAGGACTAATTTCGCATAGCTGGTCAAATTAAGGTACCGCAGTAGTCAAAACGTTCTGCATATTCAGGTAGTCAAGGAGACAGGCCAGTTCGATGCGTGATTAACCTTGCCCGGCTGATGTAATGCAACTTAGTACATGTTAAGATGTCATAAATGGCTATAGGAAAGGATCTGGTTATTTATGCTTTATGGCAGTCAGCGTTTTCAATGATTATTGAAAAGCAGGAGAATATTAGGTCAAGTGACGACGGCATGAACTGCACCATGCTTGCGCCTGAAAGGTATAACAATGACAGCGTCCGTTTAGCCTACGGGTGGACTACGTTTCGCTGAAGAACACGTTGTAGTTAAAAACACTACGGTGTTTAGACAGACGGCATTCGGAGAGAATAAAATGTAGCTAGTGGAAGCGTTGCCAGCCCATTAGCTATCCTTTCACAGTACCGCTACCCACTTCAGACTGTATAATTTATCCATGTAAGGCTGCTGCTTCTCATGAACTCTTGCTCAATATGCTAATTATTTTAGCCAGATGGAAAATACCACCCCTAATGCCATTTCTGTAGCAAACAACTCCACCTCACATATGTCTTATCTCCACTCCTGACTACCAGTCTATCCGCCCCAAGTTTATGCCTAGACGTAGGCACCTAACAGTTGTCTGTTTTCTTTCCTCTACAATTGCATTCCCTCCGGTATGCTTTGCCTTTTACTGACCTGCAAGCTCTGCCAGCTCATTGACTATCTCTTCACAGTACCGCCCCCACATCCTATTTGAAAACAATGATTACGCGGGCGCTATCTTTAGTGCGACTGGCACTGAATTTTAAATTGATGTACACATCCCACATCTCTGTCCATCTTCCAAAACCTTTATTAGTTTCCACTCATCTAGCACACATCAATTACATTGTAACTAAAGCGACAACACTGTCTGCTGATGCCAATGATGAGCCCCGTCAAGCTATGCGTTAACGCCACCTTCCAATTCCTCAACGACTAGCTTCTTTTCACATGTTTACCCCCCACCACCGGCTAACCGTCTAGCTGGTGTACCTATATGACTGTACGCTTGCGTCCATTAACTCTGTCTGTCTTCCAATCCTATTCGTCTGAACTCTGCTGTGATCTTTGGACTACGTTGACATGAAAGAAACTGCACGCTCTGCTGGTTCATTGTCTAATCATACACAGTACGGCCTTTCATCTCTAGTCATATAACTTGTCTATATAAGCTGCTGCTCACAAACTCTGCCATAATAAGCCAATTATTTTACTGTCAATTCGACCAGTAGGCTTCACTTTTGTAGTCTACCTTGGAATGGAACGCAGTATATTTTTGCTCCGATGCCGGTCTTTTCCAGCTACCTATAGTCTCGTTGAAAGCTACGTTTGCAATTTATTTATCACTACAGCGGTAGTATGCGATAGTTTCTGTTGTCGTTCCAGTTCTTGCATTTGATAGCCTATTAGTCCATGCGTCACCATACGATAGCTTCTGGCTCCTGCTTCACTATACATCCGGCTCCTACCGCTACTTCTCTGTCAACTGGCTGACTTGTATTGTTCACTGTTATAGTCCACCTGGATTGAAACACTTAGTAGCTCTGGGCGCTGCAACCCATGTAATTCTGCTAACGCACGTACCTTTCAGAGCTTGTTCTGCGACCGTTTCTTCGCTACAGCTATAATATGTAATCCGTCTCTTCTCACCCTTGTTTTCAACATTGGATGCCCGCTATTATGTGCCTCTTCATAAGGTAGCGTACGCCCCTTGCTTCACAATTAACTCAGCACTCACCCTTACAATTCTCTGCAGGATACCTGATCCGAATATTTCACTGTAGAAGTCCGCCTTGAAGTGGAACAGCAAGTACCTTTTGGAGCGGCTGCCCAGCTTAATCCGGTACCCCTGTACACCTACAGAGATGGCTTTGTAACCGTTTTATCGCTACAGCCGTAGTTTGTAGGCTTTTCCATTCTCCTGAATGTTGTTAACAGTAAAAGGCTATTAGTCCCTGCCTTACATTAAAATAGCCATCGGCTCCTGCTTCACGTTGAATCCGGTTCCCTCCACCTTTTCCTTTATCGTCTATTTGACTTATATACCTAAACGTAGAACTCCACATTTGGGTGGAACACTTAGTACATTTTGTCGCTGCTGCCCAATGTATTCCGCAACCGTAGGCAAGTTTATGAGCTGAAGCTGCTACGGTTCTTTCGCTGTAGCTATACTATGTAGTCCCGTCTATTATCGCTCCTGGTTTCAACTTTGAATGCATATAAGTATGTTCCACATATATAGGTAGCGCGCGGCTCCTGCTGCACAACGAAGCCGGCAGGTACCTTTACTCTTCTATGTCGCCTATTAGCGTTGTACGTCCCCCTGTAAAAGCATACCATGGTGTGAAACACTTGGCAGTTTTGGCGGTGCTACTTGTATTATTCCCATACCATTGCTCACTTCCACAGCTGGCTCTAAAACCCCTTTCTCCCTACAGCTGTTGCATGTAATCCTGTTTGCTCACACTCCTGGTCTCAACACTGTATACCTACTAGTCCATGTTAGAGCATAAATTGCTTGCCGCTCTTGCCTATTAATTATCCAGGCAGTTAGAAACACACTTCGCAGCGTCTATTGGACTTTTACTTTCCAACGTGGATGTCCATCTGAGAGTGAAACTCTAAGTATCTTTTGACGCTGCTGCACATTTTACCTTGCTACTACTGGTTCCTTTCAAAACTGGCATTGCAACAGTTTTTTCGCTTTAGCCGTAATATGCAATCCCTTCTCTTCTCGCTCTTGTTTTTAACGTTGGTTGCCTTTCGGTTCGTACCACATCATGCGATGGCAGTCAGGTTCTTCAACACAATTAATCCGATACCCAGTATCGCACTTTTCTACCGCCTATTTGGCTTGCATGCTCTAACGTATAAGTGCACACTGGAGTGAAACACTTCGTATCTTTTAACGTTGCTGCCCATCTTTTTCCGCTATTCCAAGTCTTTTATGCAGCTGACGTTGCAACCGTGTCCTGGCTACAGCTGTAGTATGTAGTCCCTACTATTGTCTTCACAACTTCTCTGACTGCTACTCACACCAGCACCAAGCTATTTCTCTAGTATCTGCTTATTGAAATTGATACGTTGTTTATCTCTTGGGTATCCAGCCTAGCGAATAAACCCTACTGGCCTTTATACTTTTTCAGACGATAAGCTATACCACTGGCGATCAATCGTTCAACCGACATCCTAGTCCCATAGTCTACTAGTTACTGTGCTTCTCTGATCCCGTTAGTTCATTACCCTGTGAACAACGCTTGATACTCCTGGTTTCCACACCCGACAACTGTTGCTTACGCTAGACCAATTCGGACAGCATTTATCTCTCCCATTCAACAAATATCGGGTCTCGTACTGGCATGTAAAATAACAAATCAACTGTATAACCCGTTCGGTCCTTCCATGGATTTTAACTACCAAAACGTTAGCAAACATTTTCTACTTTTACATTAACATAGTTCTGTTTAATCTCGGCAGTTTGCTCCATCACTCTTCTTTCCTTATTCTGAAGAAGATCATTATGTGCACGAAACAGCTCTGCGGACATAACAGCGACGCTCACCTGGCCACGGAATTAACACAGAACTATGAAACCATCATGACAAACTAAAGAAATCCGGTAAACTAATCGAACCAATACAAGTCACTTACGTCCACTGACTTCAACAGCTCTAAGCATTTGAGGTCGACTCCGAAGGGGACAGTCACACAGCCATAGGAAACAAATTGGCGAAACATTACTGCGAATAACCGCGAGGACAATCGGTCGGATGCAACTTTGTCAATCTCATGTTACCGGTAGGCAGTGTTTCAAAACGTTGTGGGTTTTGGCCTGGCAAGTGCCACAAATGTCCGTTTAACAACACTGCGACGTGGAGGATATGACTCGCCACTCAAAACAGCCACTGCGCCAACCACGCATTGGCAAGTTGACTGATGCCATGTTTCCCAAATTACGTGCATATGTCTGATTCTTTCCGACTACGCCTACATAGTTGATAAGTGACGTACCACCATCCTTAAACTAATTTTGCAGCTTTTTCCTTATGCCTCACTCACCTCATCAGCACCGTGTACACAACCTCATCGGGCTAGTTCCTCACCAACATACCGCACTTCAATGGTCTACTGCTAATCTCTACACCTCCTATTCTGTGAGGATGGACTTCATCCAACCACTGGGCCGTGTGAACCTACACTACTGACTACATCTGTATTACTCCCCCTTTTGGTCCTGCTATCCATGCTATGATGTACAACATTTCTCTGTGCTGACTGTTGCGTACCAGTGGAGTTCTGCTTCCTCGTTCGGGGCTTTGGTCGTGCTTGTTCAAGACCCTGCGTGCACGGTACTAGTGTACGTGTAGATACAACAGTGGCGTCTGGGCTGTGGACCATTACAATGGCATTTCACCTTCTACCTCCAGAAGCCTTTTGGTGCGATCCTGCTACTAGACCTACGGAGAGTGATTGGATCCAATGGAGAACGTCTTTCACGAATTACTTGGACCTACTCCCAGCAACTCCTACTTACGATGAGAAGCAAAAACTGAAACTACTTCGTCACCTGTTGGGCAATGAAGGTCAACGTTATTTCGATGCGTTAGATCTGCAGAAATTCGATACACTTACAAAGGCATTGGATGTACTCGATCAGTCATGGGGTGCACGGCCAAACATTTTCGCTGAACGCTACAATTTCTGCTGTTTGAGGCAAGAAGATGCAGAACCACTGGAACAATTTGTCGCTCGTTTAATTCGGGCTGTAAAAACCTGTGACGACACTAGCATCCCGAAGAATAAACTTGAGAGTGTTATGCTGACGCAGCAGTTGATAACCGGTATAAAGGATAATCGTAAACGCGAAAAGCTACTTTCCGAAGATCCTTCAAAACGTACCTGGGAGAGAGCCATAGAGATCGCAAGACTAATAAAAGCCGCCGTTGAACATTCCAGCCTATTCAAGTCGAGTGATATACTAGAAGTCAGTAAGATTCAGCACAAGGGTTCCAGTCAACCTCAGAATTCGACTGTTTCGTGCTATAGATGTGGGAGTTCTCGCCACAAAGCTGACTGTCAAACATGTCCGACTCGTACAGCTAAATGTAAAAGCTGTGGTAAACTGGGCCACTTCGCCAGATGCTGCCGCTCGCGTCGAGTCGCGTTAATTGACCAACAAAATGATGTTTCCACCTCACCGACTACACCGAATGTTTTTTCTATCAGAAGACGATTACAACCAGAAACACAACGAATTGCTTCGCTGGAACACAAGCTCCCTACTCCTGACATACGTACCGTTACACTCCATGGGCTTAACACTGCTGCACCAGTGACTATGGAGCTAGACTCGGCATCGCCGATAACAATTATCCCGTCCAGCATTTACAACAATTACTTACAAGACATTCCATTGCATCCTACGTCGTATAAATTCGAATCGTACACAAATACACGTGTGCAAATTCGGAGATATATAATGATGAAACTTAGTTTACTCTCAGTCGCATCTGATGTTGTGTAGCAGTCTGGAGATACCCCGGTTTGCCTGTGTAAAATTCTAACTAAAATTATTTCATTTTACACTTAGGCAACCGGTGTGGTCGGTTGAACTGCTTGCTGAGTTCGAACGCTTTACTTGTTCATCGCCATTTTTGCTTGGCGCTCGTTTCGGCTGCAACGCGCAACTGCTCTGTGGGCTGTGTTTGATCCGTTCCCCTAGCTAGAGCGTCCACGGTGTCGTTCTTTTATAGCTAGATAACAGGGAATCTTTTACTGTACAAGTAAAAGTTTCCCTGCAACTCGATCTGTCTTTTTGAATCGCTCTCTGGGCTCGCGGTACAGGCGACCCTCTAAATTGGTGACCCCGAATCCGGATCAACCTCCGCGCCGGATATTTG
>CALYDF020006003.1:0-13826 GCA_944474145.2 Dicrocoelium dendriticum | reverse complement strand
TTTGGCACGGAGATCTGTGTCTACGGTGGAATATTTCGTGTTTAACAAGCACTGTAGTGTGGGAACAGCGCAAATGCTTTGACAAGCTTAGCAGAAGTGCAAAAGGCCGAGTTGTATTTCATTACATCCAGACTTAGGCAGAAAGCCATCACACGATGGAACGAGAAACGGACAGCTGTTTTATGTTTTCTGGAATCTTCAACAGTGTGTATTCTATCTGACACCTGTGAGCAATAAGTTAATTGGCAACTTCAGTTCAACGAGTGACGTAGCAACTACTTTTGCTGCCCGGAGCGGGGCGAAATTCCCGCACTGGCCGAGATTCATAAGATGCTTGAAGGTCACGCAATCGGCTCAGGATAAAGCGCACATTAGTTTTCGATGTAATGATTGATCGTTTGGTACGTTGAGGTAAATGTGGTGAAAGCGACCACAATGGGACTGTTGGGAAGAACGTTTGCACAGGTGCGACACGTAACGCAAAAGTGTTATTGGTCATGCGGAGTAAAATTAAACTCTTCCACCTTCAGGTTAATCGGATATTTTACCCAATATATTTGGTATGGAAAAATCGACGGCACTAACATTTGTAGAAAGTAGAAGTCACGATTAAAATTCACGCACTAAAATTACCGCCGCTGTCCCTGTCGAAATGCAGCAAGCCGCCCCTCCGCCCCCCCCCCCTATGTTACGCCTCTGAGTTCAGCAAGTTCATCGTTTGGTGACAGTGCTACCCTGCCTCTGCACGGTAGTAAGGTGCAAGTCACTGGATAGTGAGCTGTGCTACATAATATCCGTTAGCTTAGCCACGGTGGTCGTTTTCGTCCACGTAGCACAGTGCGCTCAAACACAGACTGGCAACAGTCCAGCTGCGACACTACAGCGATTGAATGGAGTGCGCACTGTTGGTGACTTCCCGAAACAATGACATGGCCGTTCAGTACTATTCCAGGCGTGTGATGGTTGTCTGGCTGTATTCAGCTGTGATGCAATTCCACCTGCATGATTACCTCCATTGCAACAGAAGGAGGCAATTTGATTCATTTGAAATAAATGATTCATGTTTTTGTAGCACAAATCTCTGAGCGTAACTGTGTTGCGCACTTTACATTAAAACGCTTACGAAGGCATGCAGGAACACGAACACGCAGGAAGCAAATTGCTCAAGTGCCGCACAGCGACAACATCATATTTGAACACTGTAATTTCGGTAGGCAACGGATCATTCATTTAAGCATGTATGCAGCTGTCAGATTTGAGGAACTGAGCACCCGATATTTTTACTCAATCCTTGGATCAAACGCAGCCATCTTAATTTATAGTTGAGTCTTAAACAACTGGACTATTAATTATTCAAATGAGCAGTTCTTATAACGCGGTTCATAAATTTGATGATATATGTTAGTATGTGCACACGCTTGCGAATAGTAATGCGCTCCGGTCCATTTAAAAAATCACTCTGAAAAACCATGTTTTCAAACCCTAACGACATGTAAAATCCATAGTGGTTAATATAACCCAGTTGTACAACGACAAATTCACGCAGCTGGACGACACACTAGCTATAGAGCCTGTACCACCCGCGCATATCCTGCGAAACCCTTCCAGTCTGTGGTCAAGAAATGTAGCTCTTTGTGAACAGACATCACGGGCACTGCGATTAATTAAAAGGATCAATCCGGTATAGTGACTATTATCATCTGAGGAACTATCTGAAGCATCTTTCAAATGTGCAGAATGGAAAAGGCTACTATTACGGACGTTTCGTCTGTTCAAACACGTTCCTGTTTATCTCTGTATACCTTTGGTTTTCTGACCTACCGTTTTAGCTAGAAGTCCATCAAAGACATGCAAGCCCCCCTACTGTGGTTGTACTTGTTTCCATTCGGCACGCTCAACGTTGTACATTCTGTGGACTTACCTCCGCTGACCATTTTACGATTTGATGAACACACATTCCTTCAGCTATATCCTCAACACAAATTCCACCTTGGATACACACCAACGGAGAGTACTAGATTGATTTGACTGTCGCTCGGTTTGCTTTAAATCATGTTGGATTGTATTGCTTAGTCGGTTGTGTACCTGGCTGGACTTCAGTTGACTGTTGTCTGCATTTGACCTAGTTTGACGTCCGATTTTAATTTGAGAACAGAGCTATTGTACATTTTGTTGTGGATATTGTCGAGATCAGTAAATAAGTTGTTGCCCCTAACCATTTGTAAATATAGCACCATAGCGCACTTCTGGCTTTGAAATCTGTATTCATCCGGGAGTCTTGCGCTTTTGCTTTAATCTGCCGCCGATGTGTCGGTAACAACTATAATTATTTTACCCTGACTTGCTTGATACCAATTCCAACTGTAGGAGGAAAGGCGATCTCAGCAGCTTGCAGAGTGTTTACTTAGACAGTCTCAACTGGAGCGCCGTCTGCTGGTCCAACTGGAACAAGTCAAGCAGGAAAAGTTGATCATGATAGCGAATCGAATGGAGCGCCAAAAGGAATACGAAGCCAGGCGTGAAGCTGAATTTCAGGCTGCAATGGACCTTGAAAGGGTGAGTAAACTGTTAGTTCCTTCATGGATCCAAGTCATCCGAACTTGGCTTATAATTTTATAAAAAGTAGAATTGCTACTGCTTAATTGAACGCAGGGCTACACATATACATAGATAATATTATTGAAAATTCAACTCACAGCATCCCATCTCAGTTTTCATCACCGAGCTACCAGCGATCTGTATTTGAAATTTCTTGCTACTGTCATCAGGTAAGAAAGTAGTTGACAAAAGTGGCGTAATATGACAAGATTTCGCTAGAATTTGTCTGGTCACGTGGACACGCTTCCGCTGTTACTTCGAATGCTATCTACCCTTAAATGTACTTCATTTTTCAGGAGAGGGGGTTACAGAAAAAACGAGAAGAAGCCGGAATTTTAGCCGTGCTTCGTGAAATATGGGCAAACCACAAAATAAGAAAAAGGGAAGCAGCGTACAAGCGTCACTATGATTTTGTAGAGCGAGACGTTGTGTTACTGTTGATCGGATTTGCAATAAAATTGGCTGAATTTCGAATGTATACGAGAAGGTGAGTGAAAATATTTCCCATGAAAATTAACAGTCTGCATCTGTTATTACACCGAGTCAATTTGCAAGTTTCGTAAGTCGTCATTCACGAGTTATAACTGCATACTAGAACCTGCAATTTACGACCAAGTTAATCTCTTGTAAACGAGCTCCCAATGTCCTGCTCGTCATGTTACACGAAGTGAAAGCCTCTTCAGATGGTAAACAATTATTGAAGAGGTTTAAATTGCTGACACAATACCGATCGAACGCTTGCAGTTGTGCTCATACGCTCGCTGAGCTTGGTAGTTGGGTCGCAAAACAACACCAGAAAGCGAGATGACCTTATCGATGAAGAACAGTGGGTAGTGTTTACTCTAACTACTGGTCGTTTGCGTCTTTTGGATGCAAGTAACCGAAAACCGTTCGAATTGTCTGCTTCTATGGACTTGTGTAATCGTAGTTGCTCGACACAGGAAAACCAGTCAAAATTCCACTGGTGCAGTAAATGGGAAGCGTTTTGGGAGGGAAGACTTACCGGGTTATATTGCTTGTCATAGTTTTGATATCGGAGCAGTGCACAAAAGTGTGAAGAAGTAAGCAAGCACTTGATAGACCGCAGAGCGCAGCCAAACGAAGCAGTTGCAGAGCCCCAAATAGAACAGCTTGAGAAATGCTGTCTCATGAATCATACGCCTGTGGAAAAAGTATAACGTCAACCAATGTTTCCATTATAAACACTAATCCTGTAGCCGAATTAATTCACCAAAATCTCCCATTGAAATCTTCTCCGGCTGTACCCGCGGACTCCGTGAATTTCTGCTTTACCGTGCTGGATTCTACTGTTGCATCAGAACTACTGTAGTGATCTGGAGATTTCCCCGTATGGCTACGTAAGCTACTCTAAAATATATTAAAATTCCGCTTCCTTTTGTATGAGAGCATTAGGCCGTTTGTCTGCTGGATCGTTGTTCCCGTTTCTTTAAAAAACGAACACGACATCCGCCTTTGGCGCGCGCGACTCGACTGCGAACGATGCTCCCTCCACGTACTGGACGCACAACTACATCCTCACTCTTTGTGCGCTATTTTTA
This sequence comes from Dicrocoelium dendriticum, assembly GCA_944474145.2. Lineage (NCBI taxonomy): Eukaryota > Metazoa > Platyhelminthes > Trematoda > Plagiorchiida > Dicrocoeliidae > Dicrocoelium > Dicrocoelium dendriticum. Next base: position 9,669 of record CALYDF020006003.1, on the reverse strand, counting down.
ACATTAGCTAGCTCTTCTCCCGTTCAATAAACATTTTACCTAACTTAACTTCTGTGTTCTACTATCTGGCTTTGGTTGGCCGTCTAGTTTAGTGCCGGATATTTAGAGCACAATCATCCCGCTATACTACTGTGTTATAAGTGTTTACTTTATGTGAATTGTGTACAAATAAGGTTCTTTTAGTGTTGTTTTCCATCCGTGCAAGTTTGGTGGATATTCTATGGGAAATTTCAGTGACCTCACTGATTGGCCCACCGCCGTCTGTGACCACCATCTTAGAGTTGTTCCTCAGCAATATAACCTGTGTCAGTCAGACCACCAGCTTGACGGACAGCGTTTGGATTCAGGCTACTATTGTCGACGTTGCAACTAATGAAATCCGCATCAAGGTTAGTTACAATGGCACATACTGCTTGCCCACGGAACGTCGAGCCTAAAGCTTCCAAAATAAACGTTAGTCGCGACGCAGACAACTGCGTTAAACTAGTGCGCTTTGTGATAGATTGCAGAAATCGTCGAAAATATTTTCATCTTCGATGTGCTCGCTTTACTGTCCGCCAGATAAAAAAACAGTATAGTACGACTGATTCCCTCTGGTTCTGCACTGAGTGTACGTCTATTCCACTCATCAGATGTCTAATTGTGTTGGCACAGAAATGCGATAGGCAGTAAAGATTGTATGGCAAGCAGCAGCCTTGAAAGCTGTCCTAAAGGAACCAGACATATCAGTACCTCTATTGATACTCAACAGCAAGCTCCAATCCAGCACAGTGTAGCCTAACTAAAAATATGAGTAACAAACCAGAGTTAGCCGCTCCAACACTAGCTACACTAGCTACTCATAACCATGCGTTCGCCATACATTTTTCACCGGAACCACTTGCCATATGGAACACTGCTAAAGGCCCGACAACATACACGTCGATTTTGCTGCCCACATGAGACAGGCCACCCAACCAGCTGCCAAATGAATTAATACTACCAACACCTCCACGGGACTCAGGTCACCATCAGCTGTCTAACCAAAGAAATTAGTGACTATGTGCTCAGTTGGATCGGAAACTTCCACACCCAGCTTTAGCTGAATATGAGAATCCGTAGCTCCGTTTCCGACGCAATTGACGTCCAGTGTGGCACGCCTCAAGGATCGGTACTAAGACCACGTATATTCCTAACATTCCTTAATGATCTTTACAGTGTATTGCACTCGAATTTCTTACTAATTGCAGATGACCACAAATTAAGCATGACATCAGGACAGCGGATGATCACATGGCACAAATACGCACCTTGCCGTTTCCTTTCTTCGCCACAACAGTGGGTGCTCCCCATTTCGAGTAATGCACGGTCTCAGTTATGCATTCCGACTGCAGATGATTTAACTCAGAATCTACTAATGGTTGAGTTTCGTACGGCACTGGACGTTTTGGTTTAAAAACTGGTCTGGCGTCCGCTTTGAGGTTCAGCTGAGCTCTGGCTATCCGGCATCATCCAAGACCGAGTAGAAACAAACTTTTCTGGCGTCGCTTCCGTACTGCAATTTGACTGTAAAGTTCGAGGTATTTATTCGGCGGCTGTAATTGTAAGTTCTTGCATATACTGTTAACAGCCTGGTCAAGTAAGTTCAATTCCGCCATCCAATCGAGATCCGGCAAATTCAATCCTGCTTGCTCTGCCACAAAACAGGTTGTATAGATGTGCTGATCGCGGAAACCAACCCGACAATGCAACTCTCCGAGTAATTTCAAGATACTCCCGGATGCGTTTCGTGCTGTTTGTTCTGTGTGGACAAGCGGTGATCGTTCCAGCATACACTACGTGTCTCGACAAATCAAGGTGACGTCTGACACAATATTCATCTGCAGCCTAACTTTTTTATAATTGATCTTCAGCATTGTTAACCTACGCCTGCTGACGCCGTCAACCTTGAAAGTCGCCGTCACAGTTTGATCTCCTCGTGACAATGGAAACTCACCGGGATTCGACGCCGTTTTCAGCTCTCTGTTGGTCGCTTCGCAAGACAACGCGACTCTTTGTATCCTCGCTTACCACAGCGATTGCAAATGTGATTCCGGAACGGGCGGTTTTGAGCAAAGTTCCATTCCCTGCAAAACCAACAAGCAGAATGGGGTTTAGAATCTGCTGAACTCACATGAACCGAGCCTCTCTGAGGACTTCGACGGACCCTGCAAATGATATCCTGGCTACTCAGGGTAGATGACTTTTGTATCATAACAGCATCATGCTTCAAGTTCATCAACCTTTGGCACTCGTTTGTCACTTTATGCAGTGTGACCTCGGGATTTTGATTAATTCTGCTCAGTACTCTTATTCGGACATTAGCATTTTTGGTCGCTTTAAGAGCACAAACTTAAATAAGACACTTGTACTGATCACCAGTCATCTTAGGAAACAGCGACCGTTCACACTCACTATTCACGCGACTCGAATAAGTAACCTAGTCTTCATCGTCTTGCTTGGTCATTGTCAGGCACCTGTATTGCATATTGAATAATGGCGACTGCTGTCCAAATATCTGCGACAAAGTAGCAACCGCTTCATGAAATGTCAAATCAGTGCTCTTCCTCGGTAAGATGAAATTCCTGAACATTTCATGCTCAGCAGCACCCAATTTCCGCAGTGTGAGACGAACTCTTTTGTCATCTGAGACACCAGCTAAATCAACGCTAACCAAGTGTTTGTATTTATAAAATCACGATTCAAAAATAATAACAGGCATCGGCTTCGTAACGGAACTCTAAAACTTGCTGGGTCAAGGTTTCTGTTACTCTTGCTCCTGTTACTGAGTGTGCTTGTAGTGACAAAATCTTGATCAGCGTTCCCATCAGCCTGGCCGGTGCTTTTTCAAACTGCGTTTGCTGTTGCTGCAACAGAGTCTGAAGTTGTTCAAACTGACTGACATTCAGCTTCTACTGACTCCCGTCTCCACTGTTGTATCGCTATTTCTTTACCTGTGCGCTGTGCAACTCCCAGTCGCGTCAAGGGACAGAACTCAAGCAGGCTCGGCACACAGGCCTTCTATTTACAACTATGAAGGAAAGTACAACTAGCTGTGATATATAAAACTCACTGGCCTACTCGACCGATGGCCTGATCGACCGCACTGTGGCAGACGCCACCAAAATTCACCTCCGCTTACCTCTAGCTTTCACCTTTGCTATCCAAATTAAACAACTTTCTTTTGGGTTCTTCTCTTTATACTTCAGGCTAGACGCCATGATATGCCTTTTAATGATTACTTCCACTGTCGCTTATGGGTGGAATCTGGGTAAGGGTTCCTGCTAGGCTACATTAAAAGACTGACAAGGAAGCCTGGTGGACCTGTCTGGCTCAAGAAATGGAGGAGGCAGGAGCAGTAGGCAATTACCGCAAGCTCTTCCAGCTAATCCGCACCACTGGTCCCAGAAAACCAGGCGTCAGTGAGACAATCAGAGACAGCGCGGGTGCGCTGATACACAATAAGGAGCGCCGTATGGCTCTTTGGGCGGAACACTTTCAAGATCAGTTCAGCTGGCCTCCTGCTCCCGGACCTCTTCCAACTCAAGTGATGCAGGACGAGCCATGGACGGTTAGTTTAGAGCCTCCGTCGGAGGCCGAGGTGCGAAACGCGATCACAGCCCTCAACCGTTTTCGTGCCGCTGGTCCGGATTCCCACCCACCTGCACTATTTAAGGATGGAGGTGAGGTCCTCTGCAGGGCACTGACCTCCCTATCCGAACGTATCTGGAACGAAGAGTGTGCCGTCTAATTGGAGCGAATCGATTATAGTGGCAACATACAAAAAGGGCAGTCGCACAGACTGTGCGAACCACAGGGGTATTAGCCTAACGCCAGTTGTGACAAAAGTACTGGCTTCGATTCTCGTTCATCGCCTCACTGCGGAACGGGAATCTCGGATTAGGGAAGAGCAGGCCGGTTTTCGCCCAGGACATGGCTGTATAGACCATCTATTTACTTTGCGGCAGGTTCTAGAGCAGCGCCACGCATACCGCAGACTGACAATAGCTGTGTTCCTCGATTTCAAGAGTGCGTTCGATTCGGTCGATCGATCGATTTTGTTCTATATACTTGCGCGGAAACGTGTTCCCACGAAATATGTGAACATCCTTCGTGCTCTATACTCGAACACTACAGGCCGCGTCAGGGTCTATGGTGACCTATCGGATAGCTTTTCGACTACAAGTGGCGTTCGTCAGGGTTGTCCGATTTCCCCGTTTTTATTCAATTTTGTCGTGGATTCTATCATGGAGTGCTCTCTTGCGGAATCCAACGATGTAGGCATTGAAGTGCTGCCTTGTGAAAGGTTAGTTGACCTAGATTATGCGGACGAAATCGTCTTGATTTTCGACGATTTTGCGGCGGCACAATCAACCCAGAATAACCTGTCCAGAGTGGTCCCATTATTTGGTATGCACTTCGCACCTTCAAAGTGCAAAGTGTTGGTGCAGGACCACAAGCCACTTGATGATCCCTTGACGCTTGCTAACGAGGAACTCGAGGTGGTTGATCATTTCACTTATCTTGGCAGCTGCATCAGCAATGATGGGCGCATAGAAACTGACGTGAGCTCACGCATTGCAAAGGCCAGAGCTGCCTTCTTGAACCTGCTTCATCTTTGGCGACAGAAGGGAGTTTCCCTCTGTCTAAAAGGCCGTGTATACAAGGCCACAGTGAGGGCCGTTCTGCTCTATGGTAGTGAGACTTGGCCCCTTCGGTCTGAAGATTTGAGGCGCCTTCAAGTCTTTGATCATCGTTGTTTGCGAAGCATTGCTGGTGTCGGATGGCACCAGCGTGTCCGCAACGATGATGTGCGTAGGCGAGTGCTAGGTGGTGATAATCATGCTAACTCCCTAGAACAACAGATAGCACTGAATAAGTTGCGTTGGCTCGGGCACGTGCTACGCATGCCTGGTCACCGTTTACCTAGGAGGGCCTTGTTCAGCCTGCCAGGTGTAGGATGGCGCAAGGCTCGAGGTGGACAGAAGTTGACTTGGCAGCGGGAAATGAAGTCACTGACAACCAAACTGGGTGCCGTTGGTCCGTCTCGCCTTCCGGGTTGGAGTCCACGTGACTCGCCTTGTGCTTGGCTCGAGACTTTGCAGGACATGGCTCGCAACCGACACCAGTGGCGCGTATGCTGCCGTCTTCTAATCGGATTGCCTGTTTAAAGTATGTTTGGTGCTGAGTTATCTGTGGGGTAATGGCTGATTATGACGCGTGGCAGTGAAAGCCGCAAGGAAGCTGTCTCGCCGATGCCGCCTTATCTTTGCACGATAGCCAGCTGTTTGTGACGGTATGTTGTCTACACAAGGTGTAGACTCCTTGACCCTGAATGTTTGCTTAGGGCATTAAGGTTTTTAGGTAAGTCCCCTTTTCTCTCCCTCTTCTTATTCTTTATTTCATAAGTCCTCATGGTTGTATGGCAGCGAAGCATCAGTTCAAATGGCTGATGTACTGCTGTTGATGATGATGATGATGACATTAAAAGACTGAAGTTTAGATGGAGAAAGCGCACACACTTCCGTATATATGATAAATGGACAGCTACCAGCCCGTTCAACAATAACGGTGCCACCATTTCTTGGTCATTAAATAAGTACTCGGGGATGGATTTACCAAATGGCCAGACTCCAGTCGGCTCGTGCCTTTGTAGTCCAGGGACGCACACATTTTATTGCCAAGGTGGTGGCATTGAGTGCCATTTCATAATCAAATAAAAGAAATAACTATTTATCACCGTAAACAAAGCAGCAACTATACCTGATCATTCGGAAGCTAGGCTGAGTTTATGATTTGTGAGAATTCCAGGTAGACCTAAGTGACCGTCAAAGATTTGTGAGGTGTGACGAGTCTGACATGTCTTCGCTGATCTGCATGTAAGTATGTCTGCTTATTTCATAGTGGGAGCCTTGAAACATTGCTGACAGTTGCAGCTTCACTGTTTCTCTTGTTGTATTACGTTTTCTTTTTAGCAGTACCATGCGCTGAATTTTACAACAGTTACCCTAGGAGACAGCATGAGGCGATGTTGAATTAGACGAAGAAAAGATGTAACCAAGTTGAAGAGTTTACAGTGGATAACAAGTCTGACTGTTTGATCAAGCTCAACCGAATCGTGACATAGGCAGCCTAAGCCAGTAAAATTTCGTCCGCCCCGGAGGCATATGATGTATTACTTCCCGGCGACAGCGCCGCTCAGTGCTTGCGATCTCCAACAACATCTATTACTGCACAGAAATAGGACGGCTAAGTTATTTCTATGAGAAAACCATGATTGCTTTTACTCTGGTTGATTGTTCCCCGCAGAAAAAATTTTACTCAGCTGCCTCGCTGTGTTGCTGAAATATAAGCTATCTATTTTTTAGACATGCTAAAATGGAGGGTTGGCAATGACTGAAAAATATACCTTCAAATCTGTATGTAGTATCATATATTCCAGAAGTCTTCTCAAGCAATACTACTTTCGTATTCTAAATGGCTCAAATATCACACTCGTTATGACTGGTATCAATTGTCTTTAAGGAAGCTCTTGTAAATATCCACTTAAATTGTTTCCTGTTGAAGTACGCTTATGTATACCATAGGCTACTTCATGTGGGTCTCGCAGAATCAAGTATGTCATAATCAGGTCGCCTCGTAGCCTGCGATAGCTTCCACTGAACAATCCTAGTCGTCGCAGCCTTTCCTGGTAGGACAGATTGCGCATTCCAGTTACGTTCTTAGATGTCGGGCGTTGAGGCTGCTCCAGTGCATTAAGGTCGTGTTTCAGCCATGGATATCAGGCTTGAAGTGCGTATTCGACATGGGGGCGAACATACGCACTGAACATTTGTCGAAATATGGAGCTGTTTATTTGTCCAAACGCCCGCCTCAACAGCCCAACGTGTTGGTTCCCGGTCTTCGAGGCCTTTTCGGATTGCCTGGAGCAACCCAAGTCATCTTGAACCAGGACACCCAAGTCACGTTCGAGAGTTGATTGTTGCAGTACATCCGTTCTGAGTCGTTATGAGTAGCTGCTTTGATGTCGGATGGAAAGCACCTTGCATTTACTGACGTTGAAATGCAATAAGTTTTGGATCGACCATTGATACACTGTATCTAAGTCACTTTGGAGCACAAGTTGGTCGCCGTTCGCCTGGATCCTGCGCCAGATCTTGATATCGTCGGCAAACATTAGGAAGTTTGAAGCGATTCCCTGTGCGTGGTCATTACTAAACACCAAAAACAAACGTGGACCTAGAACTGAGCCTTGCGGCACACCACACTCCACTTGTATGGCGTCCGATAAAGAGCTCCGAACTCTGACCACTAATTGCCTTTGAAATAGAAAGTTGGCGATCCAGCTTAAAAGAGGGTCGCCGATCCCGTAATGCTGCAGCTTGGACAGTAGTATCCGATGGTCTAGACGATCGAAAGCCTTGGAAAAATCCAGGTAGATCACATCAACACCTTCTCCAGCGTCGGCCGCCTCGGTCCAACTACTGCGTGCAATGAGTAAATTACTTGTACATGACCACTGTCGACGGAAACCGTGCTGTTCAGGAGTGATGAGGTTGCAGTTTTCCAGATAGCACACCAGTGCATCGGCAACTATGGATTCTATGACTTTGGAGAGTATAGGAAGAAGGGTTACTGGGCGGTAGTTGGAGGGATCAGTTCTGCTTCCAACTTTGTGAATCGGGCTTATTATTCCAAGCTTCCACATGGCGGGAACTTGGTTCCGGTCTAAGCAGTGCTAGAAAAACTGAGCTAAATGTCCTGCCAGTTGGTTTGCTGCTACTCCCAATGCCTCAGGACGAATGGCGTCGACCTCCTGCGAGCTGTGTTTGCGTAGAGGAGTCAGCTTTTGCAATACAGCCTCTGCGGTAAAATTGATGTGGGTTAGTCCTGGTGAGCAGAATACACAGCTTGGTAGATCGCTTGGTGGCAAGACCCTTTGAAACGTTGGGGCGTATTGCATCTGCAGCGCGTTTGCAGTTTCCATAGACGTTCTTGTTGGGCCATCAGCCGTCTTGAGTGGGGGAAATCCTTGCCTCACCTTTCGTAGGCTATTAACGTGCTTGTACAGCAGATTGTGGTTAGCACTGAAGGTTTTTGCGATGTTCTGCTGATAGGCGGCTTTGTCTTCTCTTAACAGTTGAGTGCAGTGGTTACGTTGGGCTACGGAGTTGTCCCACGTTTCTGGTGCTGGAGCTTCTCTGTACACTCGCCATGCTGCTTTGCGTACTATCATCCATTTTCGGGTTCTGCTCCTAACGAAAGAAACGGATTTGCACTTATTGCAAGCTTTTATCTCTGAAGCCTGTGCAATCAGCTGACTGAATGTTTTGACGAACTCGAGCCAGGCGACTTCCGGGGGTTCTTCTTCGAGGAAAGACCATGTTGTGGCGCTGACTAGCTGGGCGAGTCGGTCGTACCTTGTGATGTTTCGCACAGTATCATCGTTATCATTCAGATGTTCTGCATAGCATACGAAGTTGAAACTGATGACTGCATGATCACTGCGACCCAACGGGCAGTCTAAAACCAACGCATCAATCACATGCTCCTCGTTGGTAAGCACAACATCCAACACAGATGGCCTGTTACCAGTTCTGAACCGAGTGGGCAAAGTGATGTAGTTGTAAAGAGGAGCAGTAGTTACTAGATCTTGTAAATCGGTTTTGAATTGTTCGCCGGTTGTGGCAGGGGCTTCTAAACAATGTACGTTGAAATCACCCATGATAAGAATGTGAGTGTACTTTTGTTGTAAACTGCACCTTAAAGCAGCCATTAGGTGGTAGTCGGTTTCGGAGGTTGAGTTAGGGGCGCGGTACACCAGGATAATAAGGCAAGCGTCCCTGCCTTTTAACTGCAACCGGCACCAAAGAGAGTCGGGGAACTTCGAATCTGAATCCTCCACGGCTTCGCACTGTAAGTCGTTTCGGTAGTACAGGATTACCCCTCCTCCTTTTGTGAGCCTATCGTTCCGGATCAACGACATGCCGGGTAGCGACACTTCAGCGTCCGTCATTCCCGTGTGCAACCATGTCTCGGTGATACCAATGACATCAAACGAGCCGGAAGCTTGGCGATCTTTCAGTTCAGCTAGTTTGTTAGAAAGTACCTGAGCATTTGTATACAAGCAGGCCAGTTTCTCGGTCTCTAGGAGCCCGCAGAGAGGTGAAGATCTCAAGTGTGGGAGAATGCCGACCGATGGGAGGTCGGCAGTTATTCGTTTTTTTGATGGGTCAATGACGTCGTTTGCAACTTGATTCGGCCAAGGTGCGTCCCAGCCTTCGTTTAGACCTACTTCAGAGTCAATTAAAGCAGTAGCCAAGTTACACTTCTGTACATTCGTCAGGATGCTTGCTGCTTCAGTTGCTTTAATACTTGAGCTGTGCGAATTGTTTGCGACCTTTAACCGAATTTCGGAAGGAAGATGTTTCCGATTTCTCCGCCATCGATCCAAAACATCCTTTGCTTGTTGCTCTGACTGAACCACAAGTTTTAGGATTCTAGGGCCGCATCCTCTATAATTCGATGAGAGGAGTATCCTGGTGAGCGATAGTGCCACAACATCATCCAAAGAAAGTGTTTCACGAATGAACCGCCACTGTTCTAAATCGTCCTTTCCGGTATCTTGAACATGGTTAGAAGGATGTTCTG
>CALYDF020006002.1:0-13804 GCA_944474145.2 Dicrocoelium dendriticum | reverse complement strand
CATCCGGGTGTCCTCCATTGATTTGAGATCAGGAGACACAATCACCCCAAGGTCCCTCTCTTGGTTGACATTTCTGAGCAGGAAACCCCCGATATGGTAAGCCCCAAAAGGCTCAGGAGCACCGATTGGAAGGATAGCGCATTTGTCATAGTTAATGGGCAACTGCCACTTTAGTGACCAATCGTGGAGCTGATCGAGTGTCGCTTGAAGTATGTCTGCGTCTTCCAGACTGGAAACCTCAATCCACAGCTTCAGATCATCCGCGTAGATTAAGCAGTCGGTCTGCAGTTCAGATGGCAGGTCGTTGATGAAGATATTGAAGAGTTCGGGGCCGAGTACAGAACCCTGGGGGACCCCACTAGTCATGAGAATTTGATCAGAAAGCGCTTCGTTAACTTTGACCTGCATGAAGCGACCTTGCAGGAAATCGGAGACCCATGAAAGAAAATTGCCGGTGACGCCGATTCCCCGGAGTTTGAAGAGGAGCCGCTCATGTGGGACCTTGTCAAAAGCCTTACTGAAATCGACAAACACAGCATCCAGACGCTTACCGGCATCTAAGGATCTTGCCCATTTTTCCCTAGCTACCAGCAAATTTGTAGCACATGAACGCGCCCTTCGGAAGCCATGTTGGGCATGAGATAGGAACTCCAACTCATCGAGATGTAGGCGAAGGGCCCGTTTCAGAATCCGTTCCATAACTTTGCACAAAATCGAAGTCAAACATATGGGACGATAGCTGGCTGGATTCTGACGGTCCCCTCCTTTGTAAATGGGTTTAACCGTTCCCATTTTCCAAGCAGTAGGAAGCCGCCCGACCTCAAGGGAACGACGGAAAATTTGACATACAGGAGCGGCAATGTGTCCGGCCACGGTCTTAAGGAACAGTGGGTGTAAACCATCGGGACCCGGCGAGGAATACGGGTCTAGGTCAAGTAGAAGTTTCATTACATCGTCAGTGGAAACATTCACGTACTCCAGCAGGAAAGGAGGAGTGGGTGCAACGCTATCTGGGAGTGGGGTTTCGGTAGAGTAGACTGAGGAATATTGCTGGGCCAAAAGGCTAGCTTTCTCACCGTCTTCGTAGACGAGGTCCAAATGCTCACAGGGAGACAAGGCGGGGACACCACTTCCAGCTTTAGTGCTTCGTTTGAGGTATGAGAAGAGCGCCTTGGAGTTTGTACTAGAAAGTGCAGCTAATGACAGTTCGTACTTTTGGCGTTTCTCTCGTTTTTTTATGTTACAAGCATTCCTGACCGTTTTGTAGTGAGAGTAGTCAAGCTCAACTCGCGTAATTCTGAAACGATCCCACAGTTTCCGCCTTTTTTTCATCATTGATCTCAATTCGCGGTCGATCCATGGAGGGCCTTTGGAGAAGGGTCTTCTTTTGGAGAAGGGGATGACCTGTTCAATGAGTAACGTCAGCTTGGAGTACAAGTGATGCCACGCTTCGTCAACATTGAGGTGTTCAGGGATACTCCAATCGACAATGCTTGCCGCCGTTTTCAAACGAGTTGTGTCGGCACGCCAGAAATTCCGACGGTCGGCACGTTGACTGTGAACAGCGAGACGACGTGACCACTTGAATGAGACAGTACAGTGATCACTGCTGCCAATGGGCTGTAGAACTGAAAGTTTCGTGATGTCTGATTGTGTTGGGGAGAGTACGAGATCCAAGATATGCGGCGTCTGATCTGGAGGAATACGAGTTGGTGCAGTGACGTGTTGGAGCAAATTACAATGAAGAATGGTCTCCAGTAAGTTAGCTTCGAAGGATTCTGTAGGTCGGTCACAAAGAAACAGGTTCCAATCAACAGAAGGAGCGTTGAAATCCCCAACGATAAGACAATCCTTTCGTGCACCATGCTTCCTGATCGAGTCCATCAACCGGGCTCCGGAGCCTGAAGGCGCTCTGTAGACAACACCAAATGAGAGAGAACTCCGACCATCATGAACACGACACCAGAGTGCATCAAACTCATCGTCTTTGTCACTGATCGCTTCAACTACGTGCACTTTAATATCAGTCTTCCAATAGAGTATTACACCACCGCCGGGCCTCCCTCCTTGTCGATCGGATCGGGAGAGGTGATAACCAGGGATAGACACCTCTGAATCCGTGATGTCGGTGAATAGCCAGGTTTCAGTGAAGGCCATTAAGTCCGGGCAGGTCTCTGAGGCAATCAACTGAATCTCATCCAATTTATTCCGCAGACTGCGCACATTGGCGGTTAATACAAATAGTCCACTTGTGTGTTTTATTGTCCCGGGATGAGAAGAATGGGTCTCCAACGGGCTCTCAGGGTCTTCCGAACCACGCAAAAATCCACAATATGAAGGTCAGTTTCACCATTTCCTCGGCGTGTTCGTAGCTCCTCAACAGCCTTTTTCATTTTTATCCGATCCTCTGGAGAAAGATCACGTAGTACGTAATATGGCTCACCTTTGAGACGCGAGGTCCGTCGCAGAATACGTCGGCATTCCTCTTCCGTCTGACACACGACTTTGAGGGGACGAAATTTGGTTGGGTCCTCTTGCTTCCTGCCGAGCCGGAATGCAGAAACGATGTTAATCCCCTGTTCCCCTTCATCAAATAACAAAGAGATCAAACGCTCGAGAAGAATTTGGTCATCCAGAATTCTTTCCGCTGGGGTGGCTTTGTTCGATTCGGCTGCGTTCATAATGATGAGGCAACGGTCCCGAGAAGGTGGAGTGCGCTCAGGCATCTGCGGTCTGCGAGAGGACGGATTTTCTTTGATCACTTTCTCTAGCTCAGAAAGTCTATTGAGAACTAGCTTCATTCGCGACTGAGAAGCTGAGAGCTTAGAATTTGGTTTATCCCCGGATTTGGGATTAAACTTAACAGCATTGGTGGCTGGGCTTTGGCTGATAAAGGTCGGGGGCACATTTCCCTTCACTATGGAAGGGTTATCCCCGGTGTTGGATTTCGCCTTGGGCTTAGATACCAGTTTTCGTGGGGGCGTGCTTTCAGCTGGGCAAAGACTGGTTGATGTTGGAGCGGTGGCGCTCGCCACGGCAGCATACGTTGCGGGCTTATTCCTCGGTCGACAAATCATCTTACTGGACGGTAATGACTCGGCCGACGTAGCAGAAAGGGTGCGGGGTCGATTTGGTTTGGGTGTAGCAGATCCAGATTCAGGTAGGGAAATGGATGATGGGGGTAACTCATCTTCCGTATTGTCCACGGCCAAGGTGACAAGGCCGCATATACTCAAAGGACGATGGTTAGCCAGAAGACGTTTGTCATTCACTATTACTCGACATGAGTCACAATGTGAGCTCATGACCTCAGAGGCAGTGCGCTGGAGACATTCATATAAAGCGTCATCGATGTTACAGCACGAAGTGTGCAGCCACCCTTCACACAGAGCGCACTGAACAGCTTTTGAGCGGGAAGTGACGCGTTTGCTACAACTTAGGCACTTGGATGACATTGCAAGGTGGGCGCCTGCGACCCAGTAGCTGTATATCAAACAATGCCAATGCATTTGTAATTGCTGACGATGAACATATACTTATATTTTACGTACTTCCATGCAAGAGCATCGGATAAATGTAAGCATTGATCTGAACCCTTTAGGGTGCAGCCTCTAGCAGGTCTAGAAATATACCTATTTATTTATTAAATCCTTTTGTGTGACGTCGAACGTTAAATCATGTGTGTGTTGAAAGGAACGACCATAGATCGAAGGATGTAGTCACGAAATACGAACTGTTCTTTGCTATGACCGCAACGGTCGCTGCGTGAATAGCTGGTGATGTTTTCTTAAATGGAACTTAATGAAAGGAAACCGTGACAAATAAAAGCTATGGAACCTAAGCTATGTTTTAATGTCATTAAAACTTCATAAAATATGCGGAAGGATGTAATTTGTGGTGATGTTTACGTTGGAGGCATGAAAAATGCTGCTATACATAAAACAGGGGCTTTTGTGTGATGAGCTTGATTCGTGTTAGGAAAAACGAAGCTGAATAATTTGGTAACGGTTATAATGCGATTTGTAGTGTAATATATTACTAGCTCAATAAGTTTCACAATGCTACTTCTAGGGAATCGAAGATTTAAAATCCATAGTTCACGCATTTGTTTGCAGAATGCTCTGAATAAACGGCTGTTTGCAACCGGACAAACGTATATTTAATCGGGTTTCAAAAATTGATTTCACTGGTACTTTGTAATTTATGGGATAAATAATCTGCCCAGAAATGTGTAGGGATTAAATATGCGAAATATGATAATAAGTGAAGTTTTGTAATGTAATTTAAAGGGAAATAAATTGCGCTAGCAATATATTCTATCCTTTCAGTGTATTGATCCGACTTTTGTCTAGGAGAGTTCGATGTACGGGGAGGTTTTCCGCAAGGAAGATAAAGGATTACAGTGGATTAATTAACAGAATATACTCAACAGTACTGGAACTCAGTGTTTGATGGTGTGCTTTGTTTGTGTAATAAAGGAAGAGTGGATTAAATTGAATGCAAAAGTTAAAACACATGTGACGGAAAAATAGGGAATTGGTAGGCCAATAAATTGGCTAAACATAGCGTGGTTGCTGTTTTGGATACTGAGAACGTAAATGCGGGAAGCATGCGGAAACAATGAAGCATATGTCAGTCCTGCTTTCAAAAGGTTTGTGAATAAATGTGGAGCTGTAGAATGTGGAGCGTTATGCGGGCTTAAAGTGTAAATAACGGAATTGATGGTTAACATAATTGATTCAACTAGGTAAACAGACGGCGCTTGTGGATAGTTTGATTGGTTACACTGCAATGCTGTTGGTTGAAACTTGTCTTCTAAACGTCTTTTAAGGTGCTAGACAGCATATTTTGAAGGTAAGTAGGTACTGAAAGATAATTAGTATGTATTTAATAAAACCAGGTTGCTGTTACTGTTTACATGCCCTAGAAGCTATAGTAGCCCATGTTCTTTATTCCTCAGAGGGTATAGTTTATCACGCGAGAGAGTCGTTGCAGGAAGTCAATTGGATAACTGTTTTGTGTTGTTTCACTGGTTTTAACGGTTTACTCCCATCCATATCTTTTGGTTTCGTGTTCCATGTAGCTGCAATCGTTATCAGGCCATTCATGTGTTCATATTGCTTACTTCATGTATGGACAGTTACAAAACCTTAAAAGCTGGAAGGCTGTAGATTTCCGGGGATCAAGCTCAAGGTCAGATGGGCCTGTAAGGATAAAAGTATTCCGTGAGCGTTCCATTTTTAGTGGATGTTTGCGTCAGAAATTGCTGAAGTGCCCAGTTATTGCTTGATCTAAAAGGGAACATCCGTATCACATCCCTGCCAACCAGTTAACGTCCACGGTTTCTGCCGTAGTAGTCCCTGCTGTGGCAGCCACATAAGGTAAGCAAAAGATAGAAGTGAAAAATGGAAGGTACAGAATAGAGAAGTGAACTTTAAATAAGAAAATAATAGCAATGCGAGAAGAGAAGCAGAGAAAAGAAACGGAAGTACGCAGCTGCGAGTCACTTAGGAAAAGGGAATGGTTTCGTGTTTTCACCCAAGAGCGTGATGTTACCGCTCTAACCCCTTAACCGTAAATTCCCTGCTAAAACTTTACGGAAGCATGTTCCAGCACACGATGACTGCGTGACAGCCGGATCTCCGCCACAATCCGCTCGGCCTGCGGTTTGTGCGGATTCGACGCAAGCACGAAGCGGCACGCATTCACTTGGCGAACGCTCAACGGCTACAGAAGGAATACTACAACAAGATGGTCTTCGGTATCCCGTTGATAACAGGCGACCGCGTATATTTGCATCAGGCACCAGTATCAGGAATACCAGCGAAGCTGTATCGTTAGTGGGCAGGCCCCTACGTGCTAGACCGAATAATATCTGACCAGACTTGTGTGATTAGGGACTCAAAGAACGTCGTCGGGCAGCACATGGTCTTACAATTTAATCGGCTTAAACCTTTCCCTATCGAGCGTGAGCATCCGGCGGAGGAGCATCACATTCAGCCACCGACAGAAGTAGCCATCGAAGTTGAAGTACCAGCTCAAGGGGTTTTTGCGTGGCAACGGAGACGTTGCCTACATAGATGGCGTGCGGTGTAACGAATGATCGAAACTAGACACTGTTCCGTGCGCACTACACGATGAGATAACGTGAAAAACCGTGCTTGAATAAACACCTGAAACGAAATTGGACCATTGTCAAACTTCCTCTGACCCTAGATACCTTGGGTAGACTAAAGTGGTCTGGCCAAAGCGTCTCCCCGACGCTCACTGGTAAGTTTGCGGTTATTCCTATTTTAAGCCCGTTTTACACTTTGTTTTGCCTTTTTATTGTGGTCGTTTTACGTTTGTACACGTGTTTTAATTTCTGCTTTGTTTTTCACTTAAACATGGTCCTCTCGCGAATAGCCGAGGCGGGCGAACCCCTTGAGTCCTTTATTGATGAGTCAAATGCAGCTGGCGGCAATTCTGCCTGTTCAGGGCAAGTAACGGATTCATCTGTTGGTATGCAGTGTGATGTTTGCTCTCGGCGATATCACAAATGTACCGGCCACCGAGCGAATCAGTACAATATGCCATCATTCAGTAAAAACCTTCTGTTTAGATGTGCTGATTGTTGCGCTCAGAAAGCGAAGCGCTTGGTTTTCACCTGTGCTGAATTCAAGGCACTAGCATCTAGATTCACAGTTTCTGAGAAGGCATTATCCGAGCGGGCCACTCTTGCATCGCTCAACTCAAAAGTGGGTTTGATTATGAAATCCCTGAATATCGCGAATGTGGACGCCGTAACGGACTGTCCTGCTGGCAGTCCAACCCTTGACGAGGCGTTCATCAAAACGGAAGCTCCAGTTCACATGAATATAACGGACACAGATGCCTCGGACGGCATTGTTGATCCGCCCCAAGTAGAAGGCGAGTCACCGGCTCCTGAGCCATTAAAGAATAAGCATAAGGGGACAAGGAAAGCGCGCAAACCCCCCGCCCCTAAACCGGAAGGTGATAAGTGCTCAAGAAACAAGCGCCTGAGTTGGAAACACCACCTGGTGCTGCAATTCCTTCAGTGAGGCAAGAGGTGTCGTGACGTTCGGTCCCACCGATTCCTGTCAAACAACCATCTGGCGTGGATGGTTGAGCATGTGGTGTAAATACACCTCGTCGAGGCGATTCTTACACAGATAGCAGTGTGAATTTCAGAAACGTCACTGAATCCACTGCCGCTTTTCCCACCGAGCGCATGCATGATGACCTTGGTTGGCTTAAAGTTTGCGTGACCATTCTTTTAGTACCAGGTTTCTCTGGCGTTACTGTCAGAAAGCCCATCAGATTGGGGAACTTTCCGGTCGGTCATCCAAATCCTCGACCCCGTCTGCTTAGGGTAGTGCTGTCCACCCCAGAGGAGCGCAGGGCCTTACTGACAGTTGCCTTCAAGCTCAAAGATACCAGTGTTAGTGTGCAACCAGACCTTCCGTTAGCGGATAGGTTAAAGTTGAAGGAAGCCATCAGGGACCTAAAAGCCCGGCATGCAGCTAGCGAGCAAGGGCTCCGATTGGTGGGTTTTTAGGTGGTCAGCCGGCGGTACCTTTCCGCCCTGCCAGAACCTTTTCTACTTGCGCACGACCCAGTGCTGGTCATGTCGAAGTCCTCCAAGTAGTATTTAGTAACGTACGTAGCCTGCGGTAACCTGAGATCTGACTTTCCTTACTACCGAGCATTTTAGATAAAAACCGGTGAAAACAGTGTCTGAACAAACACTAACGGAAGCACATGACTTTTATCAAATGGTTCAAAGACGTAAAACACAACCGAAAGTCCCCAGAGCTATGATCAGAGGAAGACGCCGGATCAGCGTTCAGAAGGATAAGGGCACTACCAGTAACGGTTTTGCGCCCACTGTAATCTCAGCACTGACACCACCGATAGTCAGCTATAACACAAATAACAACGTGACAACCGGTAACGCTGCGGCTCCTACACTATGAAAATTGACTAATTGCTTTGTGCTTCTTTCCGATCCACGGACGGATGCACTACATGACGCTTAAATGTGAGTAACGTCAATAAAATCGTTAACACCTAAGTATCCGTTGCCTTTGCTTTCTGACTGTAAGGCAACCCCACAAGACCATCTCACAGACGCGCTTCTTAAAGTCCGAAACATCGAAAATGAGCTAAACTCGATGAAATCAGAGTTGCAAAATATCGATCAATTGTTAGTAAAAATTCTACCGCTGGCCCGGCTATCGGATCTACACAAAGCTGACAATTGGAAGATCTTAACGCAGCGGGTGAATTGCTCAACACGCTCGCCAAGGAAGTCAACGAACGAATCATCCATGCACTCAATGTAATTGTATTTAATGTGCCAGATCGCATACCACTTGAGAAAGGGACACACTCACTTCTAAATGTATGCAAAATGGACCGGGATTGCTGCTCATGCAGCCGCCTCCGTGAAACGAAAAAACCGATCATGCCCAATTGTCCTCAAGTTTAGCAGCCAAGTTCACGCCAAATTCTTTCTAGACTACAAGTTCATCATAAGAAAGCAAGCAAATCTCGGGCCCATACTGATTAAACAGGACATGACGCCACTGCAAAGGGCGCTCATGTCAAACGTACGAACCCCTAATAAGCGGAGTCTGCACAATTCTATAAATATGCTCCCGAACCCTCTCCAACAGCCCCTAAGAAGGAAAGCTACTGAATGCTCCCCAGTTACCGCTATCACGACCTTTGCCAATTCAATTGTCAATACGACACCAATACCAGGCATGCAATTAACTGGTATGCACCTGAACGCAACTCCCACGGCAAGCTCATCAATGGCCTACAACGTTGACATGGACATGTCACAACGACAATTAAATCCTATCGCATTAGAGGTACCGGCAGCTGAAGGACAGGCAAAAGTTACGGCCACCTTGAATGCAATCATGGACAGAACAGAATGCAGCGAGAAGCCCAACAGCGTGTCTGATATACATGAACTCGATAGCTTGTGCTTCCTATCATCATATACACCGTTTTCTAGTATCGTAAACGATCTCGCGCAGCCTGATACTGACACGGCACCTAAGCCCAGATGCCCAAACCCAGGTTGTTTTATAACTGTGTCTCCCCGGCTCCCTTCAAAACCACAATATTATAGCAACGAGTCGATGCCAAAACGCGCTAAAGCGGCCAAGATAACACCCACTTGTTTAAAATACAAACCGCGCTTTGCGCCGAAGCCTAGTAAAGCGACAGTCAAGGTTGATCAGCCACAACGTAAGAACTACCTCCTCGTAACCCCTAGCCCAACAACGAGTAATTGGAGTAAACCCAAACCCCCTACACTGCCGGCCGATCTGCAACGCCACTCTGGCAAAGCCCAAAGCGATACGCAGACCGAACTAAGCATGAAAATATAGGCAAGACAAATCGTCCGAACACCAGTTGGCCTCCACACCCTTGTTACGAAGCAAAGCATATTACATCTACAGCCAGGACTGAGCGGCCACAACGTAGGAATTACTTACTTAGAACCCCAAGCCCCGCGATGCACAACCAGACCCCGCATACACTTCACTCCTCTACCGGCCGAGCTGCAATGCTGCGCGGGCAAAGCCCAATAAGATATGTCGTCCAGACCAACCATACAAATATAGCTAACTCAACTCATGAGGGCAAAACTAGGCCTTCACCCCCACGACATGAAGCGAAATCTCCTACAGCGACAACCGGTGTTAAGCAGCCGCAACGCAAGAATTACTTACTCAGAACACCAAGCCCCGCTGTGCGTCTCCAGACCCGCGCAAAATCCAATACACTGTTGACCAAACAGCAACATCACCAGGGCGAAACCCACATGGGCGCAACGAACCGATGAATTCTGCACATGCCACGCACCCCCATCCACCCATCCCATCACGCCAGTCAACACTCTTTCAAGAACACACCATAATGCCACAAATCATAACGACACCTTCCGCGGTCCCTTTTTTGCAGGACGCCGCAAGTTGCGGGCCTCCTAGCTCGCGAGGGTCAAGCGGTGGCTCTCTACCACCTGACTCGATTCCTAGACATGGCACAACTGGTTCCAACCAACATACCACAGGCATTCGGACGTTTCGTCTAAACGCCAACCTTATGACCGACTACGGGTTAGATCTCTCGGCTCGTATGCATCACCAGTTACCTCCACATCCTTCCCCCTCGAATTCGATGCTCCATACTACTCCCAACCTCTCCCATTAATTTCCACCGACCTACCCGGCATGCACCTCCACGCATGCATGCAAACAGGCCCCTTACCTCATTCTGGATCGTCTGTGCTGCTGCTAGACGGTTCACTCAATTTCAGCAACCTAACCAATAACTATCCACCAAGAGATGCCCCAACACTCCCTACTACATCCCAATTCGACGAATCTAGTAAGCTGGGGATCCACAATATACTTCTCATCAACGCCAGGTCTATTAATCAAAAGAATCACCTTCTGGGTCCGATTATTACTATGTCCAAAGCACAACTGGTTCTAATACAGAGACATGGCACTCTGCCAGTTCTTCTGACTCACCCATCCAAATACCTGGCTAAGCTGCATTCTGCAGCGGACGCAAAACGCGACGAGGCGGAGGATGCCTCATCTACGTCAGTGAAGACTTTCATGCATCCTCCTTCCAAGTACTATCTTTGGGTAACCCGGGTGACTCTATATGGATTCAGGCAGATGGCGAGCACCTGGATCTGCTCATTGGTTGCATCTACATCCGTCCACATATCTCAACAACTGAAATCAAAAAATTGGCCGAGCTCTTCACCGAAATTTCGCCGTTACCTGCACGCCTTAAGATAATCGGCGGCGACTTTAATATGCCGCACATTGAGTGGTCTACCCAGTCCTCACCTCCCAAATATGGAGCGTTTGTCGACCTTATCTTCGCGTACAACTGGACCCAACATGTTAACGTACCTACCAGGAAATCTGATGTCCTTGACTCAATATTCCCTACAGGCATCAACCAAGCACAAGTTTGTGTGTTTGACAACCTTCTTGGTAGTGATCATAAGGCAGTGAAGTTAGCATTCAGACTGCCCACCCCTCTAAGCGGTACAACCACCCCCAGCGAATTCTTCCGTCCTCTGCAACGCGTCGATTGGGAAAGCTTCTCTACTCTTCTGCGATCTCTTAACTATAAATAAATAAATAAATAGTATATTCTCGAATTTCCGAGACACACCAGACCAGGCATGATCAACGTTTACAAGCAATTATGTTTCGCAACAAACACGTTGCTATGTATGTAATCGGCAGTAAGCCGAAAGTTGTGCAGGCTTTGGAAATTGTAAAATTAATCTTGAGGTATAAAGTGGGTTCTAGTGTGCGTAGTTTAAAGAGGCTGGGCATTCCGTTTGTAGAGAAAACTTGTCAGGAAAATATTACATTAGGATTCTGGTCGGCTTTCCAGTATGTAATTGTGGGCAGTGACGTTATTCAGTGACGGGTCACATCCGCCACGTCGCAGTGTTGTTAGGCGGACCTTTGTGGCTTCTTATAGGGAGAACGCTTGCCAGGCGAAAACCCACCACGTCCTGAAACGCTGTCAGCAATCCGTTTGTACACTAATGTAAAACTGATAGAGCAGCTCGTCGACTGATTTAACCCTCGGTTAACCGCCGTCAATTGCCTTCTAATTTCCTCTGTTAGCTGAACAGGTTATTTTTGGTCGGGTCGGCCAAAATGGCTGAGGCCTATGGAGGGTTAGACCTTTGTCATCTTCGTGTTCAGGTGAGCGAAACTTCCGATACTTGCGTCTAGATTTCTCAGAATTATGTATACTTCACAGGAGTATGAAGGCGTCATGTCCAGCTATCATTACTGGACGACGGTCATGGTAGTGAGTGCATTTTTATCCACTTGTTGTACAGCCGTGTTCTATGTAGGTCCTTGGGGGTTTCTATGTCTTGTCCCAGGCACAAGCTCGTTCACGTTCCGATCCCAGACCCCCAAGAAGTTCCAGACCTCGGAGAAAGGGAAGGTGAGAGACAAACAAGGCCGCAAAGAACAGACGCGGGAACAAGCATTATTTATGTCCTATGATCTAACCTTTAGAGAAAACATATGATGTACAGTGTGTAACAATGATTATGCTAAACGTGTCTTTTGAATATTCATGGGAAGCAAAGCCCTATAGGTTGGTTGCTACCGTATACCTTGGATACAGAGCGTTGCGCCGTTGAGCAAAGAAAACACAAGGTCAGTTTGCTAGGAGGCAAGTGTTGCGTGGGAAGATTCGCTGGGGAGCGTAGAATATGCTGACCCAGGGAAAGCCAGTGAGTCTGTTAGACTCATACGTGGGTAAGTTTCGCAAAAATAGCAGCGAATAATTGAGGAATGAACACCTGTAAATGAGAAGCTAAGGGGGCGTCTCTGTACTGACCAGGTGAGAGAGTGCCGAATTAAAAAGCTAAGAAGGGCTAATTGACGGAAGGACCGCGAATAGCCAGAATACATGCGTATATTAAGGTTGCTGAGGATATCAGAACTTGAGGCCTAACCGCAGCAGCCAGAGTGCTAGGGTAATGGTGCCAAGCTGGATAGAGTCATGGACTGCTAGCCCGAGACTTGGAGTATTGTAGGTAAATGCCTAAGACAATACAGCAAGTAATGGGTAGATAAAGGTCTAGAAATGTGAGGCAGAAGAGCGGCTTACGCTGAATACCTGGATATGCTTGCACGACAGAAGAAAGCTAAGAGAAGTTTCGCGATAGAATGACAGCGGACAAGTAAAGCGCGAGCACACAAAGAGGTTGTTAGATAGTTAGAGCATAATGGACTAAGACGCATCGACGCGAAGCTAATCAAATCATGCGGTGGTGCTAATGGAGTATAATTAAGGAGGCCTGAGCCGGAAGCAGCCAGTGAGAGAGCTGTACTACAGTCAATTAGGTGTCGTGGATGAGCAATGGCATTAGGTGCGGCCTTATGATTGCTAGTGGACACCTGATTAGGGCAACAGATAGCAAGTGTATGTGACGCAGGCAGTCCCAGGGATTAAAGCTTGGAGGGATAAAGTGTGGACCTTAGCAGCATCGATTAAGGTTCTCAATGGTATAAGTAACGGCCTCATTATTCTCGTCTCCGTCCGATTCATTATCTGTATGCCTAATCCCAGGCGTCGCTATGTGTTCTTGCTACTGTGGCGCTCAATCCTAAACTGTTTGACTGCTAGGATTGTTCTCTCGTTATTGTTATAGCTTCTTACTTATCTGCATTTAAGACCTAGTCCCAAAGCGCCGATTAATCCAGTACCGCTTAGTCGGCCTCGTATTCACTGAATTCACTTGGACTTCTGAGACATCAATTCTATTGGCTCGGTTGACCTAATGGTTCTGGTCACATTACTTAGAGAGCCTCGTGAGCTTTCCACTCTTTATCAATAAACCCTTCGCACTCCGACCCTAACCTTTTTATCTCTCGTCTTCTGTTTTCAATCCTTTTTAATCAGACGTCCGGCTTTACTGTATTGCCGTGATCTTGGCTCGCCTGCCTAGTCTGTTTCCCTCAGTCTGCTACTATGCTAATGAGTCTTACACGGTATACGCCCCACAGTCTAACCATGATGTTTCCCTTAAACCTAGGGCATGCTAGACTTGTCCACCGTTTACTGCAGGCTCTTTTCTTACCTTCACTACATGTCCTTATCCAGACGCGCCGACTAATCAAGTCATACCCGATCGGCCTCCTGCTCCCCGGATTCATTCAGACTTCTGAAACGTCGCCTCTCTCGGTTCGGCTGACGCCACTATCCCTTTACAGTACCT
>CALYDF020006001.1:0-13811 GCA_944474145.2 Dicrocoelium dendriticum | reverse complement strand
CCAAGCTGCGGGAGCAGCGCTGCGACTCATTGGCAAGACTTTGTACTGGATAAAACCGCTCGATGTTAGAAAAACAGTCAGGGACCACAACTCTAATGTCAGTGTCATGTGGGAAAAGGCTTTCTTTAGGACTGGATTAGAGTTAAATACGTGTTCTATTTATTTTGATCAGCTACTCATCAATTGTGGGAAGAACAAATTTTTCGACGACGATTTGACTGCTGAGCGCCTTCAAGTCATTGCATATGCGCACAGTACCTTATTTCTCAATGACGGCACTAGTAGGATGTGCCCACTTAGAGCAGTTAATTGGCTCGATCAGGTCGTTGGATGCCATTTACTGTATGGCTTTTTTTACAAACTCACTTAGCTAGAGGAATGGGACGAGGTTGCGATATGGAAGACGGTTTGGCGTCTGGTTTAAGGCAAATGCGATCAGTGACTGATTGAATCCGACCGATTCTTTCGGTAAACGCTTTGGGATATTTATTTTTTTTGTTCGTCCCAGTCAGCCGACAACTCATATAAGTCAACTACCTATCCGGAAAAGCACCAGACGGCGGTTTCGCCCTATTATGGCTCGTCAGTGGTGCACATACTTCGGTCCTCTACGGAGGATCCAACTCATTATTGCTACGGAGGATCGAACCCATGACTGCTAGTGGCTTGTGCCAACTAGCCCGCACCTTATGCAACTGAGCCATAGATGACGGTAGCGGACCATCACAAATTGTTAGCTAACTGCGATATAGCCCGACCCATCCTTCACTGCCATGCAGGCACCTGCGAGTTTGCCATGCCCTAAATTCGAAATCGAAAACCAACTATTTCTCGCAACTTTGCTCAGCTGTGTGGCAGTCACTTTTAGTATTTATGATTACTTTATACTTCACTGACATACTTGAGCATACATAGACAACAACAATGTATCGCGACTCTCTAGTTATTATTTTTCAACACTTTCTTCTCACAGTAGTAGATGAATGCCGTCCGTCTACCACTGTTAATCTGACATTTACTTGCAATTCACTGCTTTCAGCTAACTTGACTAACAGAACCTGATTGACTTGGCGAACAAGTGTGCTATTCGTTGTGGAAGTCCTCCCAATTGCCGTTAGGCTCTCACTGCAAATTTTGTACATCCTTTCAACGCATTTGCTTCATTGTACCCAAATCTATCTTATGTTTTTGCTTGACTCCTTTGGGTTATCCAGAATGATCAAAGTTTGGAGGAAGAAATCTCAGTTACAACTGTAGAAGCTCACTCCGGGAGAGGCAGTCTACAGTAGAACCTCTGTAAATTCCCTCCTCAAGGGAATAGTTGATCATACTGGTCCACATAGTGAGGTGGTCAAAGTATGGAAATCCTGCACAAATATTTAGTATACCTTATTTTTCCGTTTTGTGTAGTATAGTACTAAAATTATTTTCACTCACACCATGTTTCGAATATATTAGATGAGCCATTTGCATAACCACAAACACATTATCATATTTCTTCAAGTACTCATGCTTAATTTGTCGAATTCTTCTAACTGTTGTGTTGCTGACACAAAAATATTACACCATCTTTATTGGCTACTATTTTCCGGAAAGTTCCGCTGGCTAATCTTCTCCTTCAATTTCAACTCTTTGAAGTCTTTCCTTTGGGCCATGGTGCTGAGATACTTGTGACCGATAAAAAGAAACTGTTCTAAGGGCGAAGTGGATCCAATATCTGGGGTGCTATGTAGAGTACATTACTTTCATATAAAAACAAGCTTAATTATTTGCGCCATGAATTCCAACTCAAGTTCAGATGGGACGACGGGGATCTCGTAGTTGTTCCACTTTGGGATCCTCGTTGATTCATGACAGACTTGTGTAAATTCATTTGTTGTTTGAGTGTCAAATCGGCACGCACTCATCGCACGACAGTCAGCCGATCATTGCCCACTTGCCCTGCACTAATTGTTCCCCCTTTGCCGGTCACGTGAAGTAGAAACAAAACGCAGTGAAAGGGGGTGAAAGGATATTGAAAGAAAAAAAGCAACATAATCTAGGCATTGCAAATTGTGAGCAATACTATCGGCGTGAGTAGCCTAAGATATGAAGCTGAAAGTTCGTAGCTACAAACAAAACGCATCCAGCCTGTGCTCGAACTTTTACCGTGGTTACAAGCACAACGTCTTCTGGCAGAGCATTCCAGATGGTAAAAAAATCTGCACGGTAACCCTTTTTCAGCTCCAATCCGGTCAGATGGAGGCTTTTGCACGTTCCTTGGATGACCATGGAAGGTTGGCAATCTCGTTTGGTTGACGTGTCAAGATGCGATAGTTGAGGATCAGGTCTCCCCAAATGCCCTCGATGGTTCAGCCATAAAGTGCTAATTCTAAACAGTCGCTCGGAATAGGATATACGTCTTGACTCGTATATCATCTTGGTGCCGAACTTTGGGACTTGCTGCACTGCCATCTTATCCCAGATTAGGCAGTGAGGGCAAGCTTGCACTCAATATTCCATGTGAAGCTTGTTGAAGGCTATCCAAGTCTAACACATATTTCACCTGTTAGGATTCCGAATGACCGGCAAATCATCCTGAATCCATTCTAGTTGGATTTTATCCAGTTTTCCCAGACTTCAAATTCGATGGCAGTGTGAATACCAAGTCAATCTGATCAGTCGGACGCAGTACCTTTTTACCTCTCAAGAAATAAATCTCAAATGGTCCTACCTTTTCAGTGCATAAAGCCGCACAGTTGAAAATCAACTGGAAGTTGCGACGAAGTGGATTAGTCGTGGAGCTCGCCAATTGTAGACAGCGAATAACGCGGGACGCCAATAAACGGTTGTTGAACAGGTTGGCTTAGAGCCGATTAATCGACGGTTATGCAGTTAAACTGATTATGATCTATCTAAGGCGTGAGCACATGTTCCAAACAGTAGGCGTAGTGGATGCGTGTGTTGGAAGGAGTTCACACAGAACCGGTCAAGATCATTTTGTAGACGAAGCCCAAGTCAATGAGAGTAAAACTCCAAGGGAAACTCATTAATTCAATGGGAAAACAAGCTGAACCAATTGCGTACAAACGAAACATCGTGGTTTCAGGAACGTACTTGTCCACATGATGAATGCACCTACCTTCCCATTGGCTAGAGAAACTTATCTGCCAATCAGGACAGCTGACAAGCTGTTCTGATACGTGAACCTTCCTTGGTTGATTTGCAGAAATGTCCGTCGATTTCACACTACTTATTCCCGCCACGGTAGCTGGTTTGCAACACGCTTTTGCCTCCAAGCATTGCCTATTTTATTTTTCGACTGTTTGGGAGCTAGCAGAGAACAAATTCAGTCCACCCGGAATTGAAAGAATTTGTTGGATCATAACAATATAGTTACATCATCCTAACTCGTCGTCAGCCCATTAGGACGCGAGCTGGTGTCTGATTAAAATGTCTTTTCCTGCACTAATATTGCGATTTGACAGTTCCGTTTGGATGCTACGAATTAGCTTTTGTACTGGGACCTCGCTCGATGTACATACAGCACCGAGCAGTCGGTGGGTGCGAATGGGATCGTCTGCTCATCAAGATTAGTGCCTTCTTAGTTAGATTAATCTTAGCGCCTGATGGAGAAGGGAAATCGATGTCTAATACCGCATTCCATGGCAACTCATCCATTACAGAAAGACGTTGGCAAACGGAATTACTACCAAGCTGCACATCATCTGTGGTCCAACTCGCAGATTTCAAGATAGAGGTGTTGGCAGCCATCCAGTTGACTGACCTATCCTGATAGGCAATGGCATTCCGCGGTAACACGCGCCTATGAACAAGGGAGCAAGAAGCTCCGGTGTCTACTAACATTTTGACATCGTTTTCCCACTTACGTCCAACTACGGACTACGTTTTATAAATGGATGGCACTGGTAATGAACACATCTTGGACTTACCAATTCGGTTATCGCTGCAGGCGTATGCTGTCGTTCCGAACTTTTTGCTGTAGAATAAATTTTAGTCTGACTGAGTAGTTGACCGTGTGGTCGAACGTCAGTTGGTTCCTAGCTCGAGTCTTTTCTCATCTTGCAGGTGGTTGGAATTTGGATGCCTGTTCTGCTGGACAGATTCTACTTGGGGGCATACCCTCGTTAGCGTATTTGCTATCGGTGGGCCGCGACGCGCGGCGCTTTGTCCAATTCGGCTGAAGATTTCTTCAGAAATTCAGATCGAATATCAGGGTCGGTTGTATCTTGCAGAGCTTGTGCGAAATCCTTCTGCTCACAACCTACTTGGTTGTCGTTAGGATATCAGCAGTTGCAAGTTCCCGCAATGCCACAAGCAACGTGGGAAATCGCTGTATTCGTTGGTGAAATAGCTGCCCCTACTCCCCACTCATGGAACCAGTGCTGTAGGGCAACCTTAGGTCGCACGGAGATATTTCTACCTACCATATCAACAACAATATCTTCCGCGGCCACTGTGGCATACGCCTCGGGGCTCAGACTGAGCAGTGCAGTTGCTTCTTAGTGTTCCGGAAACCTGGTTACGCACCAGCGCACTTGTCGCTCCCAGTAGTCATAGTCGACTCCAGGACCGTACTTCTCCGGTGGCGTGGGATTCTGAACCGCGATGAGATGCACTTGTATGCGTAGGTCTAACGCCGTTCATTCAGTGGAGCTCGTTGTTACGAACAGCTCGCAAGTAGACGACCCTCTTGATTGACATTTTGCACGCCCGTTGATAGCCATGTGCATCAGGTTTTCTATGAGTGCGTATATCGGTTCCAATGGCAGGGTCGCCGAATATGTAGTATCCGTCCGGTCCAAGGTGATAGGTTCTTCCGTGCTCGTCACCAAGTGTAAGTCGCAGTAGACTGGAAGACCTATAATGGAAAGCACAAACCATAGGTGGCTGGATTTCCAACCCAAATCACCTAGTAAGAACTAATGTGGACCAAGAACATATCGAGAGACTACTGGCAAGTAGGCACCGGAAAGTGGCCGATTAGCTGAGAGCAACCAACCACACGTCCGCAGTCAAAGTCGCGACAACACGAAAGACGCCGGGGATCCGGGGTGGTCAAAACAACATGGCGCGCAACGTTACAATGAAAACACCCGACTTGGGAATAGAATTTCGCAGGCACATACTCTTAGTCAAATGGCGCAAATGAATAACAAAAATCAATTATTGCGTGTTGTATGCACAGTCACCACGTTCTCCTCATCTTGAATGCAACCCCTGTTTTCTGTTGTTTATTAGGGACTTCTGTTGCAATCTGGCAGATCCTCTTGGAGGCTGATTTTGTTCAGAACCCACATGAGAATCTGAAACTGAATTTTCGCTAGCATTTCCGTGCACACACAATGAAATGACAACTGACCCGAATCCTTGTATCCCACCTGATCAACATGCCGCTTATGTACAGAGTAGTCATTGACATCCAAAATTTTAACCACACGACTTCCAAAGTTGTAAACAATGATTCCAGATGAAGGAGGTAAATCATTATCTCTGAAATATGGTAGTTCAGCGGTTCCCGAACCAAACATGTTCGGTCTGGATCTGCACAATTTAGCTGGTGTATCTCCAGTGGTGGAATGCACACAGTTACGGTGTTGTTAAAGGAAGTTATCAACGCGGCGATCAAGTATAACAAATGAGGTAGAAGCAAAAGAGGAAACGGGCTGTTTTCAAATTTGCAACAAAGTACTGAGCTACACACTTAGCGCATGGATATCGTGGCGCAGTAAGAAGGTGACGACACCCAAAACTCAACTGCTAATGTGTACCAACCGAAACAGAAAAATGCGAACCAGTCACCAACAACAGCTAACGGAAATACTCCCCGACTAAACACTGTTTTCGAGGTACGGACAGTAAAGCCATCATTTGGTTTTGTTAGTCAGGAAGACTTCCGGTCACTTCGCATATGAATCCATTAACACAAGTGCATAGTATTTTTGCTGAAAGATTCCGCAATAATCCATGTATGCGCTGTTAGGGCTTGCCTGTTATCGGCCATGGCGTGTACTTGGTCGACTGCTGTGGAATCTTGTGCTTACAGAAACAGTTCGTCGAATATCTGCATTTAATTCTGGCCACCAGCACAAACATCGAGCCAAGGAATTCATCTTTTCAACACTAAGATGCCCAGGATGTAGACCCGTCAGAACAGATCATATCAAAACCGGCGAAATAACGACATGATCGTTAACATCAATCAGGTGTAATGCATCAATCTTCTTGACGCACATAAAATTATGGGAACTTATGTGTTAGAGAAACGGACCATCGTTTGACAGAATCATCATCAACAGCAGTACATCAACCATTTGAACTGATGCTTCGCTGCCATACAACCATGATGAGCCATGAAATATAAAATAATAATATGGAGAGAAGGAGGACTTACCTGGAAACCTTAATGCCCTAAGCAAACATTCAGGGTCAAGGCGCCTACACCTTGTTTAGACAACATACCGCCACAAACAGCTGGCTATCGGGCTAAGATAAGGCGGCATCGGCGAGACAGCTTCCTTGCGGCTTTCATTGCTCCGCGTCACAATCAGCCATTACCCCGCAGATAACTTAGCAGCAAACACACTTTAAACAGGCAATCCGATTAGGAGACGGCAGCAGACGCGCCACTGGTGTCGGCTGCAAGCCAAGTCCTGTAAAGTCACGAGCCAAACACAAGGCGGGTCAAGTGGACTCCAGCCTGGAAGGCGAGACGGACCAACCACACCCAGTTTGGTCGTCTGTGACTTCATTCCCCACTGCCAAGTCAACTTCTGTCCACCTCGAGCCTTGCGCCACCCTACACTTGGTAGACTAAACAAGGCCCTCCTGGGTAAGCAGTGACCAGGCATACGTAGTACGGGCCCAACCCAACTCAACTTTTTCTGTCTTATCTGTTGTTCTAAGGAACTGGCATGGTTATCACTGCCTAGCACTCACCTACCTACATCATCATTGCGGACACGCTGGTGCCATCCGACACTAGCAATGCTTCGCCAAGTCTCACTACCATAGAGCAGAACGGCCCTCCATGTGGCCTTGTATACACCGCCTTTCAGACGGAGGGGAATCCTCTTCTTTCGCGGCACCTTAATGAAGGCAGCTCTGGCCTTTGCAATGCGTGAGCTGACGTCAGTTTCTATGCGTCCATTGTTGCTGATACAGCTGCCAAGCTAAGTGAATTGATCAACCCCCTCGAGCTCCTCGTTAGTAACGGTTAAGCGGTCATAAAGTGGCTGGTGGTCGTGCAGCAACACTTTGCACTTTGAAGGTGCAAAGCGCATACCAAATAATGGAAGCACTCCAGACAGGCTATTCAGGATTGATTGTACCGCCGAAACATCGTCGAAAAGCAAGACGATATCATTGGCATAATCAAGATCAACTAAGCTTTCACCAGACAGCACTTCAACGCCTACATTGTGAGATTCTGTAAGGGAACACTCCATGATAGAACCCACGACGAAATTGAACAAAAATGGGGGAATCAGACAATACTGAAGAACACCACTTGTGGTCTAAAAGCTATCAGATAGGCTACCATAGACCCTGACGCGGCCTGTAGTGTTCCAGTATAAAGCACGGAGGATGTTGACATATTTTGTGGGAACACGTTTCCGCGTGAATATTTTGAACAGATTCGATCTATCAACTGAATCGAACACAATCTTGAAATTGAGGAACACGGCTATTGCGCTCTGCGGTATTCGTGGCGTTTGACAGCATCAATCAACGACCCGTAATGCTCTTCACCTCGTTGATAAGTGTTGAGCGAAAGATGGGAAGCTGCTGAGTGTGTCAACAACTCATCTCGGAATCACTTTCAAATACCTTTGATTGTCATGATAAGTACTCGACGTGAGGAATAGACTTTGCACTTCTGTGCTCGACCACATAGTTGCAAATTTTTTGTATACAAACGTACAAGGCCTTCTAAACAAGTTAGCCGAGTATTGATGTCGTAAATACTCAGTGTTGGTATCTCAGCATGTTAATCGAGACATGGTTTAGCCACGTGATACCGATGCCGAGATCGAACTATCTGGTATGCCACTTTTGCGCAACGACCGATCCACAAAGGTAGGCGGTGTAGTTCCTTACTACCGTTCCGCCTAAATGACCCTGGGATTGTAACCGTGAACACGTTATGTTGCTACCTGCACCTAAGGCGAGGCGATAAATGATTAGTGGCCATTGTATACCGCCCACTAATGTCCACTTTAGAAATGGACCTGACCTTAGCCTCTGTCATGGGAAAACCTACTTTCACGATCTTACAGCCACGTTCTCTTGGTAGGGGACATCAATCTGCACTGTCTAGCAACCCCGGCCACGCTCAGTGAGAAATTCAAAGCGAAACTTTAAGACCTAATCGATGGTTCACCGCTGTATAACCATGTCAGTTCCCAACACGTTTCACAAAAGGAAACATAGCAGCCAACTTGGATCTCGTTTTCACCAAAGAGCAACTCATGATCGAGGTAAAAACATCGTGCCCTCCTTTGGGCCGCAGCGATCATGCGACACTACTGTTGCATTACATGTGCTACGCGGAGTATCCTAAGCAGCATGCCGAGGAATATCACATCGTAACCAAATATGATGACCTGTCTGACCTCATTGGTGCAACAAGCTGGCCGTTCCTATCCGAATGGTCCCATGAGGTGGCCTGCGGAGAATTCGTCAACAGATTTAACAAGCTCGTGTCAAGCACATTTGAAACCAAAACCTACGGAACTAAAATGGTGAAGTCTTTCGTAAGGAGCAGGACACATAATTGCATGGCATTACCGGGAGTTGTCATGGTTCACCTACATGGCTTCTCCCAGGGAGCATTCCTGAGATGTCTACAAAACACAAAGCAAACACTGCGTCAAACTCGTCCAGGAGGATAAAATAAAGAAAAAAAGGAAAGAGTAAAATAAAGAATCAATCCCACGCTGCTACACAAAAACGTGAAAAACCTGCTCTGCACACAGCCTGCGGGTTAGCACAAACGGCATACGAGGCGGCCAATATACTTGGACAACAATTAGGCCGTACATTCCAAAGCGTGCAAGAAACATACAACCTGCCTACGCAGATCATGTCATCAGGACATAACCATCAGGACTTAACCGCATATCGTTTACCTCCGCCTCTGTACTGAAGAGGCTGATGTCTCTGAGGGAGTTCAGCTCCCCAGGTACGGACGGCATTCGCCCGAAGGCGTTGAAAGCTGCTGCCATGCGTTTAGCGGCGCCATTAGCAATTTTTCTTCAACGATGTCTGAACGAGATGCACGTCCCCACGATGTGGAAGCACGGAATCTTCACGCCAATCTAAAAAAGTGGCAGCCGTGCTGAACCTGCAAATTATCGCCGGATAACAATAATTCCTGTGATCGCCATGGTTATGGAGTCCATTGTAGCTGAGGCTTTGAGGTAGTACCTGGGGAACAACAAAATTCTCGTTCCAAAACAGCACGGATTTCCTCAAAATCGGTCCTGTACCACTTACCTGTTGATTGCTCGTGCAAGCTGGACGAAATCTGTGGACGCTGGTGTAGGAGTCGACGTGGCCTCCTTGGATTTCTCAAAGCATTCGACCGTCTAGACCATCGCATTATACTGCACGAATATAGAATCGATGATCCTGTTCTGGACTGGATAGGAGACTTTCTCGTGCAACCTCACCTGAATGTGAGGGTTCGAAGTAACCTATCGGAATCCATAGAAGTTCAGTGTGATATACATCAGAGCTCGGTACTCGCCTGTTCCTGGTCTTCAGAAATGATTTTGCGAGCGCGCTATCTTCTAACTGTTTGCTATTTGCTGATGATCTAAAGGTATGGCTAACCATGGCTGCATTGGAGGAGAACACAGCGTAATAGGATGATCTGGACACATTGTCTATCGAGAAAATGCTGCATTTCCACGAAATCAAGTGCAACGTTCTCAGCACACGGCATCAGAGAATTCACCATTACCGCCTAGGATGACAAATACTACAGCAGGCTTTTCATGAGTGCGATCTAAGCATACCTGTTCAAGATGACCTCGGTTGTTTGAGGCAGAATGAAAAGTCATCTAAGAAAGCAAACCAGTAGTTCGACTTTCTTCTCAGAGCTTTCGGGAAGTTTGACGCTTCAGTCTTTTTAAAAATGCCTAGTAGGTACTTGAGGCCGCACGAGGATACGCTATTCAAGCGTGGTAAACTTGGCTCATGCACCATCTCACCGCGCTCGATACTGCACAACGTTGGGCAACGAAGAGCGTCAGAGATTTGGCCAGCCTCCCTTACCCACTCAGGCTGAAGACTCTCAAAATATACAGTGGACGTTATCGGCGTCTAAGGGGCGATCTCATAATGGTGTACCAGATCCTGAGGAACCCCAACCATCCATGCCAGTCCCTTCTGATGTTCAGTCAAAATACCCAGCTAATAGGTCATCAGTTGAAGCTGGTCACGCAGTACATCTGACTGGAATGTCGGCGAAACTTTTCCCACTTCCAGTGTCACAGCCTTGGAGCGCTCTCCCTGAACATGTAATTAATGCACCCACCCTACACTTTTTCAAAAAACGCCTTGACCATTCTGTCACATTTACAATACGTGCTATGGCCCATGACCACCGGATGCTGGCACTAATGCGCAACAGGCAGTGGACAGTGCCATAACCCTACTGGAGAATGAGTCACTCAAAACCCCTTCCACACCGTTAGATAAATGCTACTACTGTAAGAACTGGATTTCTGTATCCCGTCGACCAGAGATAGCTGCACACGCTTAAGCGCGATCCTTGATATTTTTTATTTTTTCTCGCTTATTACGTGATTAATAAAGACTCCGCTTTTTGCTTTGTGTGCGCACATTCTAATTTCAAACGGCAGTGCAGTTAAATTTTAATCCACCGGACCGACGATTCCATTATCCCTTAATCTACCTTTTCGCATTCTAACCACCCCGAGGGCCATAGCAAGCACCTGCTTTTTTTACCCGTTATAAATCATTGTTCATTGTACTCCAAACCCCTTGGTGAATCCTGTATTTCACGCATTCTTTTACTACAATATTTTATTTTGTAATTATTACTAAGTTTCCTACGGGATTCGCGAATCACTCGCTTCTATACCCGTCATAAACACTCGCTCGATTGTACGCACTCTACCTTTGAACCATAGCAGCCGAATATTTAAGCAAAAAACCATCAGAATTGTAACTGAACTTGAGAGATTCATGATTTGTCACAATGGTAAATCTGAGACTAAACGAATATTTGTGAAGCTTAGTGACTGTCCAGTATATACAGCCATAACTTCTCAATAGGCCTGAGCATACCTATTTTCACCATTACTGAGTCGACCAGAGAGATGCCCAGAACAGAGTACCCATCCTGCACTAACTCGGGCTGGTGAGGTATCCGTGAAAAGTGCGGTTGGTAGTTTCGGAGTGAAAATACGAAAAACACGAACAGATCTAAATATGTTCAAAGGTTTCCGAAGAATATCCTCTTATTTCTCTAGCCAAATAAAACTCTTGTCATTCAACAAGGTGAATACGGGGTAAGCAAATGAATACAAAATTACGAATGCACTGGGGATGATTCTATAAACCTCCCACAAATGATCGTAGCTCATGAACATTAGTGGGCGACTTCACATCAACCAGTGGCTTTATCCGATCAGGATCTGGTCTGGATCTTTCAGATATAACACGATAACTTAGACAACTGATCTCTTGGACACCTTTCGAGCAGTTCCTTGGATTGATACTCACAGCAGTATCCTTGGAGTGACTGCCAGAAATCAATAATAATCAGTTTGCTTGTCAGCGGTATGCACAAGCAAATCATGTTGATAGACCTTAGCACCTAGACCTTTCACAACAGAGCTCATTACGTCTTGGGATATGGCTAGCGACACACTAAGACCGAAAGGAGGAAAGGTATATACGTGCAACCCGAAAGGTGTATTGATGGTGGTCATTTCGCTGAAATCATCAGTGAGTGGTATCTGCAGATATGCGTCTTTTAGGACAAACTTCGAGAAAATATTGAATCTATGCAAACGAGAAAGGATAACATCAAGTTCTTCGGTGGCACAACTACGCCGCAGCAGCTTTTTACCAATGGCAATGCGGTAGTCGCCGTAAACTCTAGGTGTTTGTTCATCGGGCTTCAGCGGTGTGATCTATCGTGAACTCTGTACTAGGACAATAAACCCTGCTTCTCAGACACATATAAGGACTATGCGAACAGGTTTCCTTAGTCCACATGGATCTAGACGACGTTTACAGAAAACAGAATCACCCGTTGCATCGAAATTTACTGATGCCATTTTCATTCCGCCAAATAGCAGTATGCAATTGTGGTACAGCGGAATCGTTCGGTTGCTATAAACTCAGATTCGTCCCGTCTTAGAGAAAAGTCGGAAGAGGACAGATAAATGAGCAAGACGGAGGTTTATTGTCGAAACGTACAATCCAGCTATCCAAAGTCACCAACAGACGTTCTAGCTAGGGGAAGGATATGCTTGCCAACGCAGACTTCTCTAGTAATCTTCGGGCGGCAAGCCGGAAGTGCGAAGTGCCATTCGTCTGGTTGGCTCAAACACACGTAGTCATCATTCAAACAGACAAGTTCCATACGTTGTCTAGGCAAAAAATGAAACTATGTTTTATAATATTTTACACATTGTATCCAGACAGACAGGGATTCGCTAGGTCACTACACAGCCCCCTCCTAGCAGGGAACCGTGGGTGACCCTTCGATCTACGTGAGGACTGTCCGCCGCGGCCCAACCTTATGCGACACCGGGTGGTGAAACCTGATGCAGCTGCTTGGGGAGAACCATGAATTCGACACTAACGGGCTCCTACCCGTGTCCTCCTTAACGGCGCTGAAAACACAAAACGGGTAAAAGTTCATAGCGTACAATCACTCGTGCTTGGGCATGAGTGAGTGCTCTCCGATTGGCAACATGTAAAAAAGATAGAAACAGGCATACAGAAGCGCCGACAGCAACGAACGAGAAAAAAGTCTATTTGTATATCAATAGATACAGAATTGAATGTCATAATGTTTTTTCCTTAAAAAGGTTTTTAAGTCTACGCAATAGTTTGAAAGGAGAATCGATCAGCATGGATAAAATTTGCATCAGTTAGCCAGCAGGTATCGAATCAGAAGCCCAGTGGTCAGGATAATTCGATACGGCCGCATAGTAAAATAAGCAGTATATGGTGATTCAGTGAATTCACACGGTCGCTAATTGTTGAACAATGAACAATGATTTATCACGGGATAAAAGCAAGTGCTTGACACGTCCCGTAGGATGGTAGCGGTGAATATGATGCAATTAATATATGTCTGGGTCATCTATCGAACGTCTGCCGAGATGAATACTTTGATAATTAACATCAGTGTAAAATGGAAAAGAAATATCGCGCGTAAACGTTCAGAAAGACACTGGAGCGCAGTGATAGTTGAGGTAAGGAGTGAGAAAATAAAATATGGTTGCTCACTTAGGTCCATTTGGTACATTAGTCCTGTTGAAAACATGCTTGGCGTAATCCACAACAGAGGAGCTTAGGTAACAAAATGTTGGGAGCTGAGATCAATATCTAATCGTTCTTTGAAAACATCCAGGGTAGGAGAGGATACAACTGAGTCTGGGAGTGCGTTCCATGGTTTGCAAACCCGAAGGGAAAAGTAATTCCGTCGACACTCTAGACGGCTATATTGTTCCTTCAACTTTAAGCAGTTACCCCTGAGCTGCGTGTTGTGGCTAAGTTTCAGCAAATGGCGGCATACGTGGTTGGGGTCACTCAATATC
>CALYDF020006000.1:0-13817 GCA_944474145.2 Dicrocoelium dendriticum | reverse complement strand
TCATGTTTCAGTGAAGGCTATCAGGTCTGGATGAGTCTCTGAGGTAAGCAAATGTATCTCGTACAGCTCATTAGCGGATGACACATGCAGTCCGTTCTTATTGTTTACTGTCCGGGGGTGACGAGAACGGGGCTCCAACGGGCTTTCGGGTCAACTACTCGAAAATCCACAATATGGTGGTCTGTTTCATCACTTCCCCGTCTAGTACGTAGCTCTTCTACAGCCTTTTCCATTTTGAATCGGTCCTCCGGAGAGAGGTCACGAAGTACGTAGAATGGTTCACATTTGAGAAGCGAAATCCCTCGCAGGATGCGTCGGCATTCCTCCTCATTTCGGAAAACGATTTTAAGTAGGTGAGTCTTCGAGGTATCCACTTGTATTTTACGAAGACGGAAGGTAGGTACAATATTGATCCCATGTTCGTCTTGGTCAAATAGCAACGAGAGCAACCGCTCAAGCAGCGCTTGATTATCTAGTATTCTTTCTGTGGGGGTTGTTTTCTTCGATTCCGTTGCGTTCATGACGATGAGACAACGGTCGCGAGATGGCTGAGTGCGCTCAGAAACTTGTGGCTTGCTAAGGTACGGATTTTCGTTGACCACTTTCTTCAGCTCGGATAGTGTGTCGAGAAATAGCTTCAACTAAGACTGAAATATTAGCTTAGGTTTGGGTTTCTCGACGGGCTTGGGCCTGGTCTTGGCGCCAGTTGTAGCTAGGCTTTGGCAAATAGGAAGGAAGACCGCGCTTTCCCTCACAACCGCCGCATAAGGTTGGGTTGTGAGCTCAATGGGCAGGACCTGTGTAGATGGATCCGAATGAGTAGTGGACGGGGTTCACCTTCGCTTACCCATGGGATGGTCCCAACCGTAGGTAGATGATGGTGAACACAGTGAAACAGATGAATCACGAATAGCGTCAGGCTTCGTCGAAGAAGAATCAACGCAGACAGTCCGGCGAGATGCCTGTAGTGTTTATAAATTCTTCACATTTTTCCTTGCAACTTCCTATTCTATTTTCCGCCAAGTTTTGTATATTTCTTTTAACTCACACAACAAGACATATACTCTTCTTCGAATTTCGTTTGTCTTCTGGTTTCGGTGACGTTGTGCCACTTTCGGGTGTTATATGTGTGCTTCGCATCAGTCGTCGGATCTCTATTTACGAGCAATGTTCGATTCCTCCGTTCATGCCATCGGACAGGTTTGCTGATTTTTATCTATTGTAACCTGACCGTGAGCAATCGTGCTAAGGTCCTATTCGCAGCGGTTATAACTCTCTCTGTCAGACACTATATTTGGTGACCCCGTCTATTTAATTTTTTCTTTGATTACTTTTCTCTTTTTCCTTATGTCTGACTACGCTGCCCCTAGTGAACCGTGTGAAAACTCAATTGGCTTTTCGTTACCCACCTTTGATGTTTCAAACCCTCGTGTTTGGTTTATTCAGGTGGAGGTCATCTTCCGATTTCGTAAGATCACTTCAAAACCATCGATGTTTTCACACATCACCGCTCAACTTCCTTCACAGATAACCTCGGACGTGATCGATATTCTTGATCCGATGCCGACAGAATCGCCGTATGACAAGCTTAAATCAGCCGTTCTAAAACGCACTACGGCTTCCGATGAAGCACGACTAGACATGCTACTTTCAGGCATAGAGCTTGGAGACTGCAGCCAGTCTCAACTCCTACGACACATGCGTTCACTTGTGGGTTCCTCGACCCAGGACGATTCCATCCTCCGACAGATCTGGACTAAGTGCCTTCCAACAAACACCACGGCGATTTTAGCAGTCCTCGCTGATGAACTTCCGTTGGACAAACTAGCCGAAGCGGCCGACAAAGTCCATAAACGGTTCTTTAAATCTGCTGTGAATAATGTGACTGGACCGAACACCACTAGTCCATCTGAGAGTACCGCACTTGACGAGATTAGTGAACAGCTCTCTCGGTTAGAACTCGCTGTGTCTCACATCGGTCGTGAACGACCTGCTAATCGTAGATTCAACTCAAGAAATGGCCGCCGTTGTCAATTCCGCACCAGCCGATCGCGATCATACTGCTACTTCCACCGCCGTTTCGGCGATGCTGCTCGCAATTGTCGTTCAGGTTGTAAATACCCGAAGACGTTTTTGGAGTCTCCGCAGGGAAACGACAACGCCAGCCAGTGATGGCGACAGCTGCTGCTGGCTAGACCATTAGTCGCCTCTTGTACGTTTTCGATTCCACCACCCAACTCCATTTTTTGGTTGATACTGGCGCAGAGGTAAGCGTTATACCCCGATCCTTAGAAAAACGTGCTCTGCGACCATCCGGAATTACCTTACAGGCAGCTAACCAAACCAAGATCGCGACGTATGGCCAGAGACTGCTGACACTTAATCTTGGTTTGCGACGAAATTTCACCTTCATCTTCCTAATTGCCGATGTACAGAAGCCCATCACTGTTATTGACTTTCTCACCAAATTCGGCCTGGTCGTAGACCTGTGATGTGGCAAACTACGAGATGGCACCACGTCGTTAACTGTTTCCGGACAGATCGCTACGGTCAATTGCATTAAGCTTCAACTACTTCTGCCTAAAGAGTCACGCTACTCGTCATTCCTGCAACAAGTTCCCTCCATGCTTAGAGCAGATGACGGCACTCTAGAGCCCAAGCACGATGTCTGTCACCATATCGTCACAACCGGTCCTCCTGTGTCTGCCAAGCCAAGACGTCTTCCACCGGACAAACTACAAGCGGCCAAGAGAGTGTCCGAACACATGCTTAACCTCGGGATCATACGCTCTTCCAAAAGCTGCTGGGCATCTCCGCTTCATTTGGTGCCAAGAAGACCAGCGATTGGAGACCATGTGGCGATTACCATGAGCTCAACAGTGTCACTCTTCCCGATAGATACCCAATTTCCCATATCCATGATTTTTCTAGCAATTTGCACGGAAAGTCTGTTTTCTCTACAATCGACCTAGTTCGTGCATACCATCACATTCCTGTCGCTCCTGACGACATTCCAAAGACCGCCATTACTACCCCCTTCGGTCTCTATGAATTTGTCCGTATGCCCTTCGGATTGCGAAACGTTGCCCAAACCTTTCAGCGACTCATTGATCAAGTCCTAAAAGGGTTAGACTTCGTTTTCGCCTACATCGACGACATTCTCATCGCCAGTTCGAACGATGAGGAACATTTGTCGCATCGTCTGAGCTTCGAGAGTTTTGCTCAGTATGGCGTGACGATTAATGTTGACAAATGTATTTTCGGCCAATGCTGTGTCGATTTTCTCGGTCACCGAATCGACCACAATGGTATTCGCCCACTTTCCGAAAAGACGCAGGCAGTCGCGGATTATCCTATGCCACAGTCCTTCAAAAAGTTGCGTCTTTTCCTAGGGATGGTCAACTATTACAATCGTTTCATTCCAGAGTGTTCCCGGCTACATCAGCCCCTGACAGATTTACTAAAAGGCAAGTCCCGAAAGTTTGAGCCAACAGCAGAAGCTATTGTGGCATTCGATAAGAACAAGCAGGCGATATCCAACACCACCGCGCTTAGCCACATGGAAACCGATGTTGATGCACCTCTCGTTCTCAGGACGGATGCATCACAAACTGCCGTTGGCGCCGTTTTACAGCAGCTGATTAACAACCAACCTTAACCTTTGTCTTTTTTCTCCAAAAAGCTTCAGCCTGCTCAAACTCCATAGAGCACATTCGGTCGCGAACTTCTGGCCATTTACCTTGCCATTAAGCACTTCCGGTAGCTACTTGAAGGACGTACCTTCACTATCCTAACGGATCACAAACCGTTAGCTTTTGCCTTCCGCGGTTCCTCCGATCGATTTTCACCTCGTGAGACCCGTCATTTAGACTACATATCACAATTCACGACAGACATTCGTCACGTTGATGTCACTAACAACACTGTTGCTGACGCAATGTCTCGTCTCGATCTCCACCATATCTCACGTCAAAGTATTAATCTTGAGGATATTGCAGCGCACTAAAAAAACGATCCTGAGTTCGCAGATTTGAAGACATACATTTCATTGAAACTCTCTCACTTGCCCGTTGTTAATTCCGATTCTAAAGTCTATTGTGATGTATCGACTGGAAAGCCAAGACCTTTTGTTCCGCAGCAGTTCTGCAGTATAGTTTTCGACTACCTGCATGGCCTTTCTCACCCTGGGATTCGAGCCACGGTCAAGTTAATCGCCGACCGCTACGTATGGCACAATATGCGTTCCGAGATCCAAAAATGGGCGAAGCATTGTGTCACTTGTCAAACTAGCAAGATACATCGGCACACGATCACCGTACCTCGCACATTTGCGTTACCCGACGCTAGATTTAAACATGTGCACCTTGACCTCGTTGGACCACTCCCTCCATCCAACGGTTTCCAGTATTTGCTGACCTGTGTCGACTGTTTCACACGATGGCCTCATGCAGTACATTTACGAGACATTTCCACCGAAACTGTTTCGCGGACCTTCGTTGAAATCTGGATATGTGTTTGGCACCCCAGCCACGATCACAACAGACAGAGGTCCACAACTCAATTCCGCTCTCTTTCGAAACCTCAATCGTTTACTCGGCTGTTGTCATCTGCGAACAACTGCCTACCATCCAGCCGCCAACGGCCTTGTTGAGCGTTTTCAGCGTCAACTGAAAGCCGCAATTACCGCATTACAATCGAGCACGCACTGATCCGAACAGCTACCAATTATTCTTCTCGGCATTCATAACACGGCCAAAGAAGAATTAAGTTGTTGCCCCGCTGAACTGGTTTTCAGCACAACTCTCAGGCTTCCCGGTGAGATGGTGTTAGATTCCAGAATCACTGGCGAACTAGACCCGAATTCCTATGTAGTAAGATTGCGACAACATTTTTCTTCGGTCCGGCCAACACCGCACAGATTCAACCCTCGGAATCAGCAAGTCCACTCTGATTTGCATACCTGCCCTTATGTTTTGTGCGCGTCGATGCGGTGCGTAAACCCTTGACACCACCGTGTGAGGGCCCCCTCAAAGTTCTTACTCGCAAAGAGAAATACTTCGTATTGGATAGAAGCGGTTCCAAGGATTCTCTGAGCCTCGATCGCTTAAAACCAGCGTACGTTGAAACTAAAACGTCACAACAAACCACCGAACAGACGTTTCCCAGTACCCCTCCTACCCAGCCAATGTCTGAATCCTGTGTGCCCCCCTCTACACCCTCCACTGAACCAGTGAGTGAACCATACGCACCAAAGCACACACGCTCTGGATGCGCTGTTGTTTTGCCTTCCACACTAATGACTACCAACAACGCACAACTTTCGAGCGTTCGTTCTTCCGACTCACGCTCTAAAAGGGGAGTCCCGTAGTGTTTATAAATTCTTCACATTTTTCCTTGCAACTTCCTATTCTAGTTTCCGCCAAGTTTTGTATATTTCTTTTAACTCACACAACAAGACATATACTCTTCTTCGAATTTCGTTTGTCTTCTGGTTTCGGTGACGTGCCACCTTCGAGTGTTGTATGTGTGCTTCACATCAGTCGTCGGATCTCTATTTACGAGCAGCGTTCGATTCCTCCGTTCAAGCCATCGGACAGGTTTGCTGATTTTTATCTATTGTAACCTGACCGTGAGCAGTCGTGCTAAGGTCCTATTTGCAGCGGTTATAACTCTCTGTCAGACACTATACGCCTGCTATTCAGTCAAACACGACAGTTCTAGCGAAAGAAGTTAATGGCTGGCGAGGTGAATCCCTGCAAGAGCACATATTGATTAGGACAGATGCTGCAGCAGGCAAGGTGTATCAATCTATCACTATCAGAGCACTGCACTGCTTTGGAACGAGTGGTGACACCTTTCATGCAAGACAAGCATTTGGAAGCCATGGAAGATGAAGTCCAAATATTCACTAAAGGAGGCTCCAAAAACGAGCTTGATTCTCTTTTCTTCGCCCAGAAGACAGTGAAACGCAACACGCAAGAGGACGCCACTCGACGGTAAGGCAGTCCGATACAGCAATAGTAAGCCGTTTGGTACAGCAAGCTGTAGTTCAGTTCAAGTTCAGGTGGGAGTGGAACGATAGGATGAATCCCGTAGGTGTTCCTTCTTGAGCGGGTTGTTGATCCAGGAGTTGATAGGAGGGCTCCGGCTTCTTGATGGATCTAAAACGAACACCCGAAAAGCACCTTGGTCCACCAATTTAATGCCCACATTCAAGTTCAAGTGAGACTGGAACATGGATAAATCCCCATGAATGTTCCTTCCGTGGCGCGTCGTTGATCCAGGGTATTATTCGTCCGCGATAACTAGCATCCAGAAGAGTCAGATCAGCGCGCGCGTATCACACCACGGGCAACCAGTTAATACCCACGCGACCTGCATTGGCAGTCCCGGCCGCACCGGTCACGTGAAATAAGAAAGGGTACTAAAGTAATAAGAGCGTCAAAAAACGTAATAGATTCAATAATTCGATAAGACGAATAAGCTAAGACGTGAAGGGGGATGTTAAGAATTAAAGGCTAAGAGCGTCGAGTCGGTGTTCGAACTCTTTCGCTGTTGATGCTAATACCACGTTCTCGGGCAGTGCATTAGAGGAATCCACCACTCGGTGCGATAAACGAAAGTCTGCCCGGACTCCATCCGATCGAGGTTTGTGTAGCTTCATCGGGTGACCTCGGAGAGATGGAAGCCGAGCCGGTTGGAAAAGACTAGATAAATCGGGTCAGATTTTATGCGATAGGTCAAGACTAGGTAGCCTCGTTGGTGACGATAATGCATTGAGAATCTTCCCAGCGCAAGTAGTCTTTCTGGATAAGAATGGTTCCGTAGTCCACGAACCGGTTTGGTTCCAACTCTCAACACGCTCTCCACTGACATCCTGTCCCTGAATAAGCAAGGTGGACAAGCCTGGATGCAGTATTCCAAGTGTGGCCTGACAGATGCTGGGAATAACCTAACAAACATAATAATAAATAATAATGTGTCAGCTGTACGCCGTAACGGCGCTTCGCTGCCACGCGATCACCACCAGTCCCGCGCGGGCTGAGTATACCGCGAGGACGCCCACCCCTACGCGGATTCGAACCGGTGACCTTATGGTTGCCGAAAGCCCTGCGGATCATCCACAACATTCTGAAACCCTTACACGTAGCTTTCTTCCAGTTCTCATTGGATTTAAGTTCTGAAGACAACGTGACCCCTAGGTCTATCAATTGGGAAACATGGGGTAGTTCATTACCGCCAAGCAGCTAACGCGTTTGGGGCGATTTGGCCCTATTCGTAAGATGGAACACTTAGCATAATTTATGGGCAACTGCCACAGAGCAGCCCAGTCCCAAAGTTTATCGAGGGCATGTTGCAGAGTCTGGGGTCCATCGAAGTCAGACACTATGTGCCAAAACTTTAGGTCATCTGCAAACATGAGAGATGGTATCTCCAGCAGTTCGGGCAGCTCATTGACATACAAAGAAAATAACAACGGACCAAGCACCGAACCCAGAGGGACCCCACTGAGGACTGACTGACGGAAAGACAGACTAGACCACACACGAACACATATCTCTTTCCCTTCCAGAAACGTGGTGATCCATTTTAATGCATGCCTTGATATTCCAT
Source organism: Dicrocoelium dendriticum (assembly GCA_944474145.2). Lineage (NCBI taxonomy): Eukaryota > Metazoa > Platyhelminthes > Trematoda > Plagiorchiida > Dicrocoeliidae > Dicrocoelium > Dicrocoelium dendriticum. The sequence goes on along the minus strand of CALYDF020006000.1, from coordinate 6,203 downwards.
AGGACCAAAGTTTCAAGGAGAGGCGAGAATGTGATACAGTGTCGAACGCCTTGGAGAAGTCAATAAACAGTACATCTACTGCATGACCCCGATCCAAAGTATCCGCCCAACATTCGTGTGTAATTAGCAAATTAGTCATGCAGGAATGACCCTTGAGAAGGTCGCGTTGAAGTGGACTGAGCAGACCAAACTCCAGCAGGCGGTTTGCAAGCACATCCCTGACCAGCTTCTCCAACACCTTGACCAGTACGCTTGTCAAACTTACCGGTCTATAACTGGCAGGGAGATGCTTGTCGCCCTTTTTAAAAATCGGGCACACGAGAGCATCATTCCAGTCTTTGGAAAAGGAGCAGCTGCGAAGCAACAACTGAAACAAACGCGTCACTGGGTCACATAGCTCGCCTGCGAGTTCGTGCAAAAGCTTAGGGTAAATATCATCCATATCAGCGGATTTAGCCCCTGAAGAAGATGGAGAACTTTTGCCTCCGAAATTGTGACGTGTGTTAAACAGGAGTCCTGTGGGACTCTCATTGATAGGTCAACATGCGGCAATTGCTCATCCCGAACAAAAGTCCCGGCATACTGCGCACTGAGAAGACATGCTTTTTCGTGATCAGTAGTGACAATGGCGCCGTCGCTGCCTAATAACACTGGGATAGGTGAGCTAGCGTTACTACGCCTTTTGACGTAAGCGAAGAATCTTTTGGGATTTGCCGAGGCTGTTAGCCAGCTCCATCTCATAGCTAAGTCTAGTAGCTCGTAAATGACTCCTGCAAGTATATCGAGCTTCATGATAACGCCGAAAAGTACATTCTGAGAGAACTGTCCGGTAGATCCACCAGTATCTTGCCTGTCTATTCAGTAGCTGGTGTGCGACTGAGTCCAACCATGGTGGCTTCGTTTTGGTACTCTTCTTTACCGAAAAAGGATGTGGGGTGGGATATTTTAAAGATGAAGGACTTAAACGTATCCCAAGCCGTCTGTATATCATCATTCGGCAAAATGATGCATGGGAAACTTACTGCCTTGGCTCTAATAGACGGAAAGTCGGCGTGCCAAATGTTCGGAGTCCGGACCCTGCGTGAATCGTATTCTCTAATGAGAGCACAAGTGAATGACAAACACGCATGGTCACTGGCTCCCAAAGGGACCGTACTCAAGGTCACTCACAAAGTCAACCGACTTTGCGAAAACTAGGTCCAACAGAGAAGCATGACCCACCATGTACCTGGTGGGTTGATCGACAAATTGGTGTAAGGGTACTTCCAGTGTCAAGTCAACAAGCTCGGCAGCCAACTCTGTTGTCGCTGCCTCATAAGATAGGTTATGCCAATTGACTTCAAGGACGTCGAAGTCCCCCATTATCAAGCATCTGTTCGCAGAGTGAGTGCGGATGAAGTCAATGAAACTCCTAGAGGCGCTATCAGGGCCCCTATACAGCAGCACAATTTTAAATTGCGCTGATTCGGTACAGATTTCAACTGCAAGGGCTTCAACAGTTATCAGCTGAGTTAAAGGCGTGTTTCGGATATGTTTACACCACATCTGATATACAAGGCGAGTCCACCTCTGCGGCGATCAGATCTCAGTATTGCGTAGTCCGGAATGCATAATTCACTGTCCATGACGTCAGAAGACAACCACGTTTCAGTGAACGCGAGTACATCAGGATGGGAGTAGTCTATTAGGGCCCCTACTTCACACATCTTGTTTCGCAGGCTACGCACATTACTGAGAACTATGTGAAAACGTTTGGTATGCAGAGCCCCGGGTCGTGTGCTACCGGAATGGGCTCTGGTAGGGCGGAAGTGCACCGTCGGCTCACCATCCGAAAACCCACCAAACATAAACCTTTCTCGCCAGCTTCGCGACGCGTTATAAGTTTTTTGATGGCTTCCTTAAGCTTTATCCTATCTGCTAAAGGTAGATCCGGCTGTATACTCACTCCGGAACCCATTACTTTAAAGGCGAAGCGCAAAAGAGCTTGGCGCTCCTCCGGTGTAGACAGGACCACGCGTAATAGACGGGATCTACATTTAGTACTAACGCCCGATATGTTTCCAAGCTTAGAAAGTTTTCTAACAGTAACCCCAGAAAAACCCGGGTGGAAGTAGTTTAGAAACGCAAAGTTTGAACCAATGAAGATCGTCAAGTGTGCGATCTTTCGGAAGAGCCGCAGAGGTCTCCGAGATATTCTTAAAGATAACGCTGCTGTCCGTAAATGCATCACTACGACGGGGAGTGTTTACGGCACGCGTCACCGTAACAGTCGCCGGCGCAACGGTCGAGTTCATATCCTACGTAGTAGGAACAGCAGTTGCAAGGGAGAAGGATTCTGGCAATGAGGTGGAAGAGTTTGCTGCTTTCGTTTCCGGGACGGAGTATCGACAGAGCCCACCGTTACATCTTTTAGCTTGGGTTTGGTTGTACTGATGGATTTCTTTATTTTGCGTCGCTTTGCCTTCGCAGATACACTGGTCTGTACAACTTCCCCACTCACAACTGAGTTCAATATGACGTCAGAATGTTTACCATCTTCAGGTGAATCCTTCAAAGCCGTACTATTTATGCAATCGTCTGAACGCACGTTTGTTCTGAGAAGGCCTGCACGTTCAAGGCTTACAACGATTTGGTAAACCTTCCCCTCTAAATTACCAAACAAAGTTAAAAGGGTACCCACTCTATTCACCAAAGTTTCAAATTCGTCATTTGGGACTAGATGATATGCTTTGTGCCTCACACAAGCAGGGCAATTATACGGTAAATCATCGCTGTTTTGTAGGAGGATATACTGCCGTCTATCCAACCCAGTGCAGGCCTCATGGAACCAAGAACTGCAGAGGTCACATTGCATGCCACCCGAAGAACTAGTAACTGATTCTGATCAACTCGCTTTATCACAAACAGCTGACGAATCGGTTAATGGGTCCGAGGGCGACTTGGAAGCGGATATCTTTACCATAACGAAAAAACAAAAACTTTAACATACAATATGAAGGTGAACAGGGGTACGGTAGGCTACAATGCAGTCAACGTGAGCAGCAATCGGATAGAACCCGGAGTGATTCGTTTGCACAGATTTAGACGCATCAGATCAATAAAAGTAGCAACGAAGACCAAAACAGGCTTTTCTGTAGAATAACCTCCAAAAGCTGTTCTCCGTTGGAGCTGGGCGAGACTGCAGGAACGAGGGATTGATCAGCTTCGCGCGGTCGAATATCAACCCGATTTGTACTCGATCGATGAGATATCGACAAAGGCCGGAATCTTTTGCGCTGAAGTCTTCAAACAGAGGCCAAGCAATATTTCGATGAGAAACACACGAACAGTGGGTAAACAATTTAAGATCTGCAAACGCTGGAATACTGAAAACTTTCTGATCAGAGTTATTCAACACTGTTTCCAAAAAAGGCTTCCGAGAAGGAAAACTCAAGCGGCGAAACACGACAAACACGCCGTGAAAAAGGAAGGCACCCAAGAGATTCCGAGTATAATGGCACTTCCAAGTACTTTCGGATCACAAGAAAACTGACAAAACCAAATTTTCTATATATTGTTATTTAAATACTGTTCTCAACCAAGGATTTCAGCAAAGGAAATCTCAGATTCAGATGGACTGGAACGATAGGAAAATCCCTTGAGTGTTCCTTCTTGTGCAAATCCTTGAGACAGGGAATGATAAGGTGCTACGTGTTGCTAGATCTAAAACGAAACACCCGAAACACCCTGATCAACCAATTACTGCCAACGTTCCCTGCACTAGCAGTCCGCGCTGTGTAGGTTACGTGAACTAAGAAAGAAGTAGAAAGTAAATAGAAGATAAAGGGGAATGAAAGTCATCTAAATGAAGAATAACACCAAAGAGTGAAGATAATGACAGAATAAGAACTGAAAGTTTGAAGATGGATATGGTCAGGAGAAGGGAAAGGTTTCGTGTTGCCACCCAAGAGCGTCTAACTGACGCTCGAAACCTTTAACCGTAGGTTCACTGATTACATTTTCTGGTAGCGAGTTCCAGCGCTCGATTACTCTACACGATAACCGAGTTTCTGCCCTGATCCGGTCAGAACGCGGCTTGTGTAGCTTCATGAGATGACTGCGAAGACAAGGCAACCTAGCCGAGAGCGTCCCATCCCCCACTTGGAAATAACGCTCCTTCGGCAGTGTTATCCCGGTACATAGGGTGGCAGGTGATGTGATGTAGATTTGGCGACATTGAACTCATAGTGTTGTTTATTAATGATTGAGTACGCTTGCTAAAATCCTACGACCTCAATTGGTAACCAATTTACTAAGCGGTTTAAATGCGTTACGATGGTTAATCATTTTCCCGCCTCACGCGTAGCAGCCATGGTGGATGACTCGCTTGCATTCCGACGTTTGTTGAAGGGTCCTTATCTGGACTTCGCATCGGTGGAGAAGGATCTGAAAGAGTTTCAGATTAAAACGGCGACTTCCTTTGTTCGTCGGAACGTGCAATCTGCGAAGGCGTACGAAAGGGAGACTGGACAGGTGCTACCGGATGGATGCCCATACCGATATATTCTGTTTGTATGTGTGCATGGGAGGCGCAGTAACGTCACTGGAAAGCGGTAAGTGCATTGCAATTGCCTCATGATAAGATTGCTATAGGTACCGATGTTACGATTGCCCTGCGCGTTTTTCTGTGACGTATAAGGGCGAATGTTACGAAATTGGGAATGCGTATCTGTGGCATTCGCACAGCTTCCAAGTTGGGAAGCCTTGGTTGTATGCGTGTAATCGGAGGCTATCGGAAGAGCAGGAGAGGCTGGTGCTTAACTTAATGAGAACGTTTCGTCGGACCCAGGAGATGCGGGCCTTTGTGCGGCAGCAGTATGACATTCGTTTAACAAGGAGGGATTTGTATGTTATGCGGCGGCGTCATCGTAAGGCCTGTGTCACTGAGGTGGAGGAGGTGACTCAACTGTTGCAAAGAAATGGTGAGGTGAAAATTCTGCATGCGGGTAATCAGATTCGTTACCTATTTTTCGTACCCTCGCGCATGCTTGAATTGGTGGGCCAGTACGGCGAGGTAATTTTGGCGGACTCCACGTATCAGATCAATTACGGAGGCTACATCCTGTGGCATTGCATGTTTGTGGATGTCAGTGGCCTCGGTATGAGCTTCTTTTATGCCCTGTTGCCTAATGAGACGGAGGTAGCTTACGAGGAGGCAGTGAGAGGTATGTTGGAATTGGCCCCCTCGGTTGCCGGTGCTCGGACGTTGGTGATGGACAAGTGCGCGGCGCAAGTGAACGCGTTCCGTAATGCGTACCCCAATGCGAACATTGTTTTCTGCCGGGTACACATTATGCGTGACATGCGGCGGCGTTGCTCACACCTTCCGCTGTGTAACGCTGAAGATAAGAGAGCTCTTTTCAGCATGCTGCGGTCATTGTTGTACACGTACGACTGCGCTCATTACCATCAGATTATGGAAGCGATATCTCTGCGGAGCGCAGAATGCTTCCAATACCTGCGTCGTACATGGATTCCATAACGGCTTAGCTGGGCGGCGCATCTGATGGACCATGTAGTTTTATTTGGATGCGACAGTACCAATCGCATTAAAAATGAGAACAAGCATCTGAAACAAACTTTGAGTGAACGGTCAACGCTACTTCACCTGTTTCAGGTGATAGTGCAGCGTGCAAGTAGCATGATTGAGGAGAGGGAAACACTGCTGGCCAGAGATCAACTTGGTGAATGCCACGTTCAGCACGGAGCCAGCGTTGGGGACGTGATATTGCGCAGGCTCTCGTCTTACGCCCGGCGGCAGTACGCGCGGCACAGTGTTCGTGTTCGTATTCGCAGCGTCAACGAAGGCGGTGGTTGTTGGCTGGTGGAGGACGAGCGCATTGGTATGCAACGTGTTGTCATCGGAAATGGCTGCGCTTGTGGATGCAGATTTAATCGGCAGTGGCGCATTCCATGTGCGCACATAATACACGTTGCGAGCCTGCACGCGTACCAGGAGGAGGATGTGCTTCGTGGTTGCCGTTGGGTATTGCCATCGATAAGCACATCTGCGCCGATGCTTTCGGAGGATACGGAAGGGACGTTGACGGTGGCTCCGGTGAGATGCCCCAGTGATGTAGTTCTTGATCGGGCGGCGAAAATTCGCATCACTCGGGATATGTTTGCGTCTTTGGAAACGCAGATTCTGAGCATGGGCACGGAGG
>CALYDF020005999.1:0-13813 GCA_944474145.2 Dicrocoelium dendriticum | reverse complement strand
GGAAAGCAGTACCCGTCTAGAAATAAGACAGGCGTATAATGCACCCTAGGAACCAGACAAAAATGGGTTCGTTATTCTGTATTCTGTTATCATTCTCTGAGCAAATCAAGGGTTCATAAGATCTGAAATTAAATAGACTATGTACCACAGGTTATTTTTATCTTTTATCACACCGGTGACACACGAGTGCGCGTGTAGATCGAAGAGCGTGGTTATATTTAATAAACCCCAATAGAATTAGCATCGAAACAATCAGAACCATCCTTCTTACAGTCTGCAACATGGATAGAATCATCTACATTTTTCAGAGACTTCGGAGAATAGTGAAGAAGTAAGGTCAGCATCTTCTAAAATGCATAGGCGAAGCAGATTCTGTGACGTTCCTTCGATCGAAATTAGTGTTATGGCAGAAATTGAATTCAAAATCTTTATGATCAGACACGATCAAACACTGCTAGTAATGCGCAGTGCTCTTAAGAAACGGCCTCTAGTTGTGTTAAACACCGATCCGATAAGCCGTTGAAATGACAGAAGCTTGGACCTAGACAGGATACCAGTTAATCTCCACGGAAGGTTCCCGGAGTATAAATTCCCATAATCTTGCAGTACACTAAACAGCAGTATACTTTCTAAATCACCGAACAACACTGGATAACCTCAGAACCTAAGCTATACCGGGATAAAAACAGAGATCGATTAAACTTCCTGTGTCCCATCTACAAGGCACGCATTCATAAAAGATGAAATGGGCGCTGTATCTGTGTCCTCTCTAGTACAGAGCCGCAGAGCAAAATTCTAGGTTAAGTCCGTAGAAAACAACAAAACAACACTCAGCAAATCCCAACATGAAATTATCTCGTCCCATCAGAGATTTAATAGGGCACTGCTCTCCTAGAACACGATAAGATAATGCTAACTTTTGTGAACATCCCAACGGCACAAACTACATTGCTGGCATGAGATGTCTAACCAATCAAGGAGAAGTGGACGCACTCGTGGCCCAACCAGCGACACTGAACCTGATTGCAGGAGCAGGGTTAGAAAATGGATTGGCCACATTCTCATAAATAAGATCAGGCGAGGCCAGATAGCATTCACCCAGCTGTTATCATGTTTGGGGTAAAGGCATGCTTCCATTGATGTTATATCTCTTTACATTGTCCCTCCGTAGTGAATATCTCCCACCATATTGGAAAAATTCGATACTAGCACTGCAGCACAAATGTGGCCCACAAACTGTTGTGCCCGAAGTATCGCCTTATTAATCAAACTGCTGCCGCTTCTAAGATTCTGGAGCGAATAGTTAAGAATGACATTGTTCAATTCTTTACAAGATTAGACATAGTAAATAGTACGCAACACGGATTTCTTACGAAGCGATGCAGCGTGAGATGTCACATAGAATTCTTTGAACACGCAACATCAGTTGCTGGCAGTGACATGCAAAGGCCTTCACTAGTCTGTCACACAAACCATTGCTCTCCGTCCTGCACGCTTATGGAATCAGCAAACCATTGCTAAGCTGGTTAAAATTCTATGTGATAGATCGGACGCAGAAAGCTAAAATCAGTCAGTACCTCTCCTCTTCAAACAAACTTACATGTGGAGTCGTCCAAGAAAGTGTGCCCGAGCGACTACTCACATTAATCCATAAAAATGATATGTGTGATTCAATAATACACGGATGAGCATGCCTATTTGCGATGACGCTAAACTTGTTTTTTTACTTCCACCATAAAGTATTGAAGCGTCATCAGAAATATACATGAGGATTAATCCGTGCTGAATTCGTGAAGTAAAACCTGGCCCATGCAATTTTACACTGAAAAATCGCAAGGACTTGGACAGGGATGCTGCATACCTGATGGATCTATCACTGTCACGGGTACAAACATTGCAAGCTGCTTTTCAGTATGACCTTTGGGTAGTATACTCCGCCTCCCTCAACGTTTCCGAGCATGTCTAGAACCAGATAGCTAAGACAATATAACTAAATGCTCACATCCCTAAATCCTTTGTTCTACCCGCAGCACGACTAGAACGGTTTAAACTCATTATGAGACCTAAGCTGGAGCACTGCACGATCATCCTCCACAGTCAGCTGCGTAGGACAGACCGAATAGCTCTAGAAATTTCCAGGAATCATTCAGGAAAGTCCTCATTGGATGATCCGTCGCTAGGAACTATAAAGAACGCCGCTGCCGCTTTCAATTAGACCTCTGCTGCACCGGCGGGGAAATAATCTAATTATTTATAACATTATACACTCCTCTGTATGCACGACTGGAACGGCCCTCATCCTGCAAAATTCTTTGACCTATTCTAAACGAGATAAAGGTAACTCGCTGTCCATTAAAAAATGCAAACTAAAAATCCGTTCCAAAATTTTCCTGGTGTGGTATACTCATTTGCAGAAAAAAATGCCATTACAAGTGTGATTTAGTGGGGGTTAAGAATAGTTAAACGAATTTGAAGGCTTTTCTCACTATACAGAATAATAATAGAAAAAGAACCTTTGGTTTTCATGTATCTACAGATATGCTATTCGCATCGCCCAAACAATATGGAACAGAAGATGCAACTTCGACTCAACTCAGTAAACATTCTGTTCTACTTAAAAGTATTAACCTAAAGTTTCACCTACAGACGAATAAAATTACCGCGTGTCTATTGCTTTTAACGTATTCCGTACGCATACGATTTTCTACTCCTCCATGCCAATCTGACAGTTCGCAAATTAAACTGCGTTCTGAAAGACGAAGCCAACCGAATCGCTGTACCTTCTCCTCACATTATAATTGCTATTTTATCCACTTAATGAAGCCAGTCAGAAAGAAAGGCAAACCATATACACCCAATTTCTCACAAAATTTTCAAAACGTAGAACATTTTGCTCGGCCATGCCAACCTGACAATTCACACCCTCAAATGCGGTTTGAAAAAAGAAGCCAACCACAATGATTACCCATTTCAAAATTACCTTGTCCGTTACATGAGCAAACAAGCGATAAATCTCCACCTTCAAGTGGATGGTTGGAGAAAAGCCACTTAGCCAACGTCACTTCTCAGTCATTCTGTAACACATAACACACCGTTTGATCTGGTCAATCCAATATCTAGATCTAAGAATGTCCAGGACCTTCAGTATGCCCTAACGCATGATTTGGCAGCGTCCGTATCCGGATTTGCCTGTCACTGTGATGTCCATGGAGACAGTCACAGGACGCCTGCGCCTAGAAAGGGGACCATGGGTGGCTTGCGCTGCACCACCCATAGGTCCACCCACACACCCCATATCCGGTGTAAACCCGAAGGAATAAGACTGGGAGGCATGTGAATGGGAGCCACGTTTCTTCAACGGAGCCGGTCCACAGTCCTTCAAGAAGCAGAACGGAAGCATTCCAGCCTAATTGGGAAATCATATACACCAGACGTACACGAGGCGGTGGCTGGACCGTAGTCCGTTCCACACAGGATGAAACCACCCTAAGTCTAACACCGTCACGAGAACAATGCACCCTGTTCCCACCAACAACGACCAACTGTCTCCTGCAGCCAGTATGAAAGAGGTAGTGAGTAATAGACAGGTAGGCACCTTGTCAACATTCACACCAGATGCATGCACACCGGGGAGCTCAAGCTCAAGCTCATACCAGTGTGAATACCTACTTCAATTAAATGCCGCTATCCTCTGAGACGGGATGAGCCGGCTTTATGAATGTCTCGGATTGCAGCTGTCTAAGCGTTGCGGTCAGCGGCAAGCTTCAGTGACGAGCAGCATGCACAACATGGAGTCCCAGATCCACATCCGATTTCACTGCAGCTAGCCACATTTTCAATTGTCCACAACGGCGACGACACCAACCCTGACAAGGCTAGGGTGAAACCATGGCCCTAGTGAAGTCAGTGTCTGGCCTGCGGAGGCCGTGACCGAAACACTGGAGTCTGCGGCGTTAGATGAGCGCTGAGAGCTTCGGGAGACCGAAACAACGCTTGCGGATTTCCTCATTGGTGATACGCTCATGACACTGCGTTTTCAAGATAAACCTTAGACACCAATGGTCGAAGACTTCCAGCTTCCGGGTGTCCTCGGATTGTAGCAGTCATGTTTCTCAACCACAGAGTAAAGTGGCAAGAATGGTTGCTGACAACACTCGAGTTTTCGTTCTCGGACGGATTTCCGTCCTTCGCCACAATGTGTTCCTCAGTTGTAAGAAAGCTGTTCTAGCGCAGTCAATACCATTCCGGATTTCGGATGTTGCGTGAACATTAGGGAGAATAGTGGATCCAAGATACTTGGTTTCAGGAACAGACTCGATGAATTGTACATGTAAGGAGAGAGACGGGGTGGGCTGGGTGGACGACGATGAGAAGTACTTCGTCTTGCTAATGTTAATTTCGAGGCCGATCATAGAGGCTGACTGGTTGACCGATTTAGCAGTGTACTGGAATGCAGGTCCTTTTGGTCCACTTTCGTTGACTCAGATCATTCTCTGGTCTGCGCAAAAATCTGTATGTGTTTTGGAGGATCCCGAAACACGAAGCACCGCAAGATTGATGTAAACAGATTAACTGATTCCTCTGTCCAGGCGAACTATCAGTCTTCACTAGCAAATGCACCGTTGCAATCCACCGCAAGGAGTAGAACAACACTTGACTTGTATACGGAAGGCAATGACCATTTCCGGACATTCATGCTGCGGTTTAACTCGATGCCCTTTGATGTCTTGGATCTCTACTCGTTCTCTGGAGCTGTTTGAACGTCGCAAAGTGCGGCGCCGTTCTGCCAACCGGCTGCTCAATCAAAGCCTACGCAAGGATCGCGAGACATGGTGGTCTGAGCGTGCTTTAGAGATGGAAACCGCTGCTTTCTGGCAACACTCGCAGGCTTTTACAACTCATTCAGTTCACTGGCCTCAGGAGGCCTGGTTTCAGTGAGGTCATTTTTGAGGTGGATAAGTCTCGGATCACGAACCAAAAGAGGCATATGGACCGCTGGGCCAAACACTTTCACTCGCAGTTCAACTGGCCTCCACCATCCATCAGTACATGCAGTAAACCTTGTTGTCCACCCTGGCTCATCCCACTGAATCCAACCAGCGAAGTGGAAGTCTGCCTTGAGATTCGACGCTTGAAGCGCTTCAAGGCTGCTGGCTAGGACGGACTTCCTCCGGAGCTATTCATGTACGGCGGTGTGGCGATCATTAACCAGCTAACCGCGCTGTTCGCAAAAATTTGGCGTGAAGAGGAAGTGCCCTCCACTTGGGGCAAATCAGTTATTGTCCCGATTTTCAAGAAAGGCGCTCGCATTTTATGTGCAAATCATCTCGGGATTAGTCTTATTTTGGTTGCCTCTAAGCTATTGGTATCCATTCTGATTCGCAGACTATCCCCAGTACGTTAATCATACTACCTTGAAGAACAAGCAGGTTTCCGTCCTGGCCGCGGATGCGTGGATCAATTCGAACATCGCCACATTTATCACAGGCCCACTGTCGTTGCATTCCTAGACAAACGTGCCGCTTTTGACTCCAATGATCGACCTGGCGTTGCTTGCTAAAGAACGGCGTGCCAGAGAAATATACAACCATCTTTCGATTACTTTACCTTCATACATCCGGCATAGTGAGGGTCTATGGCAAGCTTTCCTCGCCATTCGCTGTCAATAGCGGTGTGCGACAGGGCTGTCCTATGTCCCCATTCCTCTTCGACTTCGCAATCAAAGACGTTCTGTTGAATGCTCTAGAATATTTCCAACATTTTGTCCTAGAGCTTCTACCGGGTGAGCGCGCGACCCACTTAGATTATGCTGATGATATCACCTTACTTGGTGATGATACTCAGGGTATGCAACTCATTCTGGATCGTTTGGCGGTTTAAGCGTTTAAGTGTGGCATGAGCTTTGCCCAATAGAAGTGAAAAGTACTGCTCAAGGATTGGCTTTACCGGCTCCCATGCTCACTCTCGAAGGTGCACAAATTGAGCAGGTAGATAGTTTCGTCATACTTGGGAGTTGTGTTTCTGCTGACGGTACTATGAACAAAGAAGTTTCGCTTCGCAGCGCTAAAGCTCGATCAGCATTTGTCAATCTGAAACCCTTGTGGCGTCGTCGAGACGTCTCATTCTCGCTAAAGGGCCGCGTTAACAGAAAATAAGTTCGCTCAGTATTGTTGTATGGGAGCGAGTCCTGGCCGATTCGCGTGGAAGACATGCGTCGTCTTTCTGCCTTCGATAACGGTTGCTTAAAGAGGATCGCTCGTGTTTGGTGGCAACATCGAGTTAATAGTAATGACGTTCGACGTCGCATCTTGGGGAATGCGAGTATTCTCTTAAACAAACTGGTTTTGTTGCGCCAGTTAAGATGGCTCGGTCATGTCCTACGCAAGGCGCCTGAGCGTCTACCGTGTTGCGCTCTATTTGCTCGTCAAGGACCTGGCTGGAAGCGACCGCGTGGTGGTCAGCCTTCCACTTGGCGGCAGCACATCAACTCGTTGACGTCGTGTCTAGCCGCTGTTGGATCCGTACGTCTTCCAGAAGGGGGACCCAAAGATGAGGTGTGCAAATGGTTTAGCACACTTGAAGACATAGCCCGCAATCGGAATCAGTGGAAGTACTGTGTACATTGTTTTATTGATTCACATGTTTAATACTACCAACATTGCAAAGGACAAAAAAGAGAAAAACCGGCGTGTGAAAAACAAACTACAAATGTTTTATTCTACTTTTTGTGAAAATGTTCCATTCTTCCTGCGGCATATTAGCTGAAGTGTGTCGCTCACCTTCAACTATCATGCCACGATGATTATGACGCAGTGACTGTCTTCTATCCACCGATCTCCATGGCTCTGTTGGCTCCATGTCTACTTGCTAGACTGTTGAGATTACATACATACTCTAGTGATATAGGATCTTTTGCAAGGATAGCGATATCTTCAGCAAATTCTAGGTCTGACAGCTAGACGTCAGGGCTATCTTAAACACTATGATAGCCCTCAAGGGCATGATGCAGAACCCAGTGGACTATGAAGTTGGACAGCAGTGGAGAAAGTTGGGAAAGCCTGCCGAACTCCAGTATTGATGTCGAATTCCTCTGTTTCTTCTCCATAGACCCGAATTGGTGCCTTCGTGCAATGGTAGTAGGATGTCATCAAGTTAACGAGTTTAACCGGCACACCATCGGCATGAAGGATTCTCCAGAGTGCTTCACGGTGAACTGAGTCACTGGCAGCATGAAAAGCAACGAAACACACTAACATGAGCTGCTGGAACTGGTAGCTTGTTCAAGTGCCCGACTTAGAGTGAAGAGTTGGTCAATACAATTTCCGCTTGGAAGAAAGGCACCTTGGTTATTGCGAGTTCGCACGTTCCTCTCATTGGCAAAGCGGGAAAGCAAGATTCATGCAGAGGTTTAGGCGGCCAGAAGTGATTGTCACTCACCTCTTCGTTTCATTGATATGACCCGCGTATTGCCCTATCACCCAGCGCAGGTAGAAAAGCCTGAGCGAGTGCAGCGTGCAGCCACCAGGCTGATTCCTAACTTACGAGGTGTACCGTAAGAAGACCGGTGTAAGAAACTAAGGCTGTACACCCTAGCTTATCGTCGAATGAGAGTTGACCTCATCATGACGTACCGGATATTACATCTGGAAGATTACCTCACGTTGAGGCAACTGCTCTATCTATGAACATCCAGCAGCACATGAGGACACCGGTACAAGCTTGTCGTACCGGATTTGAAGCAGGTCAGTCACCAGCATTGTTTCGAACCCAGAGTGGTGAACGTATGGAACGACCTGCCGCAGCACGTACTTGAGGCAAAGTCGGCGTCGGAATTTAAGAAATCCCTGGACAAACACTTTGCCGACATATAATATATCGAGCGCACCACAACCTAATGTGTCTTTATCCCTGAGTGACATTAGATGTAGCTACACAGTGAAACCTCTACTTGCTGCTTCCAACCAGTAATCAGTAATCAATTGATATATCCCCTTTTAAGAACCCGCTATCACCATGGATCTGCACCAGAACCAACCAAGTGCGAATGCCCGTGAACTGGTAGCAAACGACAATGGAAGCTCTAAATGGATTTCCACAAAGTATTTTCCATTGTACCTGACATAAAACCAAACCATTGACAGCCCCGCATACTTGAGCATATGGCATATCCAAGTACGATCCGTCTCTTGGTGGATAGGGTTTCTTGGTACCACGAGAAATATACAGTGTTTTCGGGGGGGGGGGGGACAACACCCAATTTCACTCTGCTACATCGGCTAGGGTCCTTGTGATCGAATGGCCAAGCTTCACTTCAATGGTAATCTCGGTTAACGTTGAGACTGCACATGGCAAATTATTCACATGTGTACTTCAGTTTCACCCACCATACATTATTATTATTCTTATTATTATTATTAGTAGTAGTATTATCGTTCAACGCAGCGGATCACCCACCATCAGTACTCAGCCTAAAGGCGGGTGACAGTCGTAGCGTCAAAAATCGGTTAGTGTGACTGAGTTAGTCGCTCAGTACATGAGAAAAAGCTATGCGTGAGTAGCATGGATATGTACCATGGATTCAGAGACCAAACTGACTAACGCATGGTTTGACAGATCGAGAGTGAATGTGCACGGCGGGTGACTTGTACTTGTGTTTGAGAGCAACGGACGCACATCCGGTGTACCTCGGCAGCACGGGATGGCCTGCGGCTGGACGCAAGGGCAAATGACGTAATTCGATGCACCACAGCCAATCAGTTAGGTGGAACGCGATCAAGCGGTTGGGGAAACGAGATGCCCGCAGGCGGATGTATGTTCGACCTAGGAATATAGCCGATATTTAGGCGAAGAACATATGCAGTCAACCGGATGTTGACATATCCATTTTCCCCGCTTATTTGGAAAGCCAGTTAGAGAATATGGAAGGTACTACACAATGTCGTGTACCACTGCTGTATCAAGTAAGGTTAACCTTAAAAGAGACAACGGCGGTAGTGGAAAATAGTAAAAGATGGACAAAAATTCATCAATTGTGGTGGCGTAGAGTTCATAGCTTGACCACAGCGTTTCAGAAGTGTATCACGGAAAAATGATTCAACAAACCGGTATCATGTGGAATCCCAGCTTGAGTGAAGAAGCAGTCAAAATCCCTCATAGTCTGTTCCTTGACAGCAAAAACCTGGTTATCCACAGAATCCGAAGCATTTTCAAGATCTATACGTAAACGCATAGAAGCAAAAGGAATGTTTTAATGCTTCTGTTGTTCATTCAACAAGTCATAAAACGATTGCAGAAAGAAAGTAAGATATGTGGAAGGAAAATAATGTTTTCTGTCGGGTAGAAATTAGGTCGGTTTGTCTTTCTTTATATCTACTGCGGCGATTCGGGATCAAGGTCCAGGGAGTTGCGTTGGTAGAATGCTCGAAGTAGTCAAACAAATGGACATGAAAACCAAAGACGAAGTTGCCAAAAAATGACAGACTGAGTTGTCAAACACGACTTGTTTGAGGACAAGGCAATTAGGAGAAACAAATAGGGTGTAAATTCCAAACACCAACAAGACATGATGCAGTAATGTGAATGTTGGCTGAATAGTAGTGGGATTGAACAGAAAGTGCCGCGGTCCCAGCCTAATACATACCAAGAACTAAATGCCCGTCTTTGGAAGAGCTCTTTGTCATTCAGAACTGGAAACAGAGGCGATTAGACACTGTGGATATACGGAAGTGTCAAGATAGATCAGATCAGATGGTCATCTGAGTCAGAGGGTGGGGGGAGAGAAAACTAACGAAATCTAACACACGGAATGGATAATGCAAGCAAGTGGGTAAGCAAGTATATTAATTGTTTTCAGACAAAGGTTACAGCCAACAGATGCAAAGCTTGGCAGCATCACAAAATGCTCTGTGACACCATTCCAATATCTGAGCTGACGACAACTACAGTGTACTCCGTAATGAAGGTGAGACATGCCTGGAGGAATTGCTTGTGTGTTTTCGTGAGCCGCCGAACTAGGCACAGCGGCACCATTACAAGTGCCTTCGAAGCACGAGTCCAGAAATGTAGGGCAATAATAAGTCCGCGTGTTTGTTAGGCAATGTTTCGCTTTTGACAGAAATTTTTATTTAGGAAACGTGAATCCGTGTTGATGCGCGGATCGGAATGGAAATGGCAACTCAACTTCTCATCCTCAGTATTGTGGGTCTACCTATCAATGCATGATGTACAATGGAACAACTGGACTATTCCCACTTTGGCCTAAACACTTGGACTGTCACTGTAATGTCACCTAGGCTCAAGTCCTGAGTATCGCGGTTATCGCCCCTGTTCACTAAAAATGCCGCTCCGATTGCACACTGATTTACATGATCTGACGAAGCCTTCGTGTCAAAAATAAAACGTTACCCAACAAATGCACCAACCGATTGTTCCCATACGTCTCCAAACGCATGAGTTCCTGATCGGTTCCAAGTATATTCCACAGTTTCATATGCTTTCCATGCACATAACAGAATGCGTCAGTAATTAGAAACCCATTGAGCTAGATAAATGAAGCAAAGACAACTTTGTAGCACTTCGATAAATACAGACGTGCAAATTCTGTCTTGTTGAATATGACAAAGTCAGTTGATACAACTGGCCGTGTTCATTCATGTTGATGTTGAACGAATCACGTGACGAAAAGGTTTGTATTAGAAAATTGGAGACTTTCAGAGCCATTCGCAATTCTCCAACTGTAGAGACTGACAAGTGCCGTTTTTTGAGTAGTGGAATAAATCGGCGAGATGCAAAGTCATCACAGACAATTTATTAAAGCTACAGAACTGCTGCTGACATAACAGCTCAACACCTGCTACTGTTGGTGAGAAGGGCTCAGTGTGATTCAAGAAACACCAAGTGGTACCATGCGTTGGGTATTCAACGAAGGTGAATGCAATGAATAAACACGTCCGTAGCCATTTTAGGTACAGTGGGAATGCAGTGCGCTTCTGTACAGTGATTCATACATGCACCATGATAATTGACAGGTGAGTCGGCAAAATGGTCGACCCGAGAGCTGGTAGTATATGAGAGAGAAGCCGCATTTTATGCAGGCGCGATTATGTGTCACCAAAAGAAAGGGAATCCACTGGCCGACGGATGCCTCCGAAGAGTTTAAGCGTTGCCTGGCTGGGAAGCTTTACCAACAAAGCATTTCAAATGCTGGCCGAAATTCTGCTTTAAAGCCGCAAAGGAATACTAGTGTGGAATTGTTGTTGAATGTGGGAGATGCAATTTGGTCGTTCAATTTGGCAAATCATCAAGTTCGTTACTGCTAACACTGCCAAGTAAAAGAGTACCGAAACATGTGTAGAGATCACTTGAGCTCAGTACAGCAATACCATCACCATACGGCTACTCAAAATGCGAATAAAATAGATGAGCGATCCTTATTGGAACCGCTCTTATGTGTCAACGTAAACAGCACAGACTCCAACTAAGCCCACCCCAGTGACGCTGCTATATCAACCGTTCTGAGTCGCATTGAACCAACTGAAGTCCCCTCAGGACACAGTTTTACTTACGGCCTCAATTCACACTGATGTCTAATGCGATTTTAATAGGACATCGTCAGTACGTGGTAACCGGTGCCTCGCCAACATACACATTCCTCGATAGTCTGTGTATTAAGGTGAGATAGATAGGAAGGTGTGGAAGGCATGTTTGTTTTTGGCTGAGTCAGTAAAAGAACTCTTGCAATCCACCAGTCTTTCTATCTGAGTCTCAGAGCATTCGCGCGAGGCCGCGCGTTTCGTCTCAAAATTCGGCTCATGTGTATATACGTCTAGTAGCCAGGACATTTAGATGGCAGTGATTCGAATTCGGTTGGCAACTTTTCACGTGGGGTAAAGCGTGAGGTGAAGAGCGTTTTGCCTGTTTCAACAGTAGGTGAAAAACTATTGATCAAAAGGCGTAGGACAAAGGTTTAATTAATTCGTTGTTAAAACCAGCAGGATGTAACAATAAGGGCGAAGTATAAAGCAGAAGAAAAACATGTCTGTGTTGTGCCTAATGTTCGTCTGCATGTCAGAATGAACCATTTGCCAGGGTTTCGGAATGCGCCAAGGTGTAACGAAAGCGAAACTTAGCAACAAACATGCTATCCCATATTTGTAAATATCCGTGCTGTTTGCAATTCATTCAAATGTTGATAAGAAGGTGGTTTCTCAAACAGCACCGTAAGGATCAGCAAAATATAGCAAGTTGTGGTCTTTGGTCTAAGGTTTTAATAAAGCAAATTGAGAATCGTGGATCTAATCGGAGATCAATATCTAGTAATGCTCAACAATGGACAAAGTAAGAGCAATAAAGAAAGCAGCAAATATGAATTGAATTCTTGTGTGGTAAAATGAAACGAAAGAAAGGGGTTTCATCAAGAAGGAAACGGGGTTACTGGAAAGACGACACTTTTCATACTGAACTAATGTAGCATATGGCAATCGGCGAAGCAGCCCAATCGCTTATACGCTGTTAACCGGACCGACTACCAATTATCAATTTTGAGACGAACTTAAAAATTATGTACTTCGAAAACATTACATGGACAAATGAATAGGATGGTGAATGAGGTAGAGAGGAAGTGCACTTCTGTCGTTTGATCATTCATCCACGAGTCAAGGCCGCACTAGGACGAAGTTTGAAGACAATTTCCCTCGGACATTGACTAGATGCGCCACAGGATAACCAGAGGACTGAAATATTTTAATCATTACAAATACAGCCAAGTAGAAAAGCAAAATTTGGCAGAAGACAAAGACGGAAGAAAGGGGAGCAGCTGAATGATATGAAAGGGACGTTCAGCCGAAAAATCATTGCGAGTATAGCGCCCGTGAGAAGTGTCCAGCGGATTCGAAAGAGCTCTTAGGCAAACCGCAATATTGGTCTGTATATAAGGGACAACAAGCAGAATGAATCACTTTGGAATGCGGATTGTCTTGCAAAAAAGCCGTCATTTCCATGAGAAAATGTGTTAAACTAATTATATCCAAACTTAATGACCCAGTGTCTTCAAGGATATGCAAGTCATTCACGCGAAATAGGCATGCACTTTTCTCATTGTTAGAAGCATGCCCGAAGTACCATTTCGAGCAAACCTAGCTGTTCCAGAAGCTGAAGCTTAAAGGGCTGATATCTAAAAATATGCTGTTTATCGCACTACTGATACAATTTCGGTAGGTACTCACGTAACAAGTTTTGTACCTAGGCATTTAATACTGTACTATAGAGCAAGTAGAAATGAATTCTGTTCAACTCTTTCAAAATATGGCGAAAAAGGTTATAAAAGTTGAACTGTGAATATCGTTGTCGTTCTCATGTAACATTTAAAATATTTGATTCACGATATTTCAGGACTCACAAATGTGATATGTCATCGTAATTGTGCAGTCGTTCTCTGAATCGAATAGTGGTGAAATATAAATCTAACAAGGTTCTGAATCGTTGTACAGATGTTGCCTCCATCACATGTTCGGGCAAACTGTTCCAAATGTTTACCACTCTCTGTTCGAAGCACAGTGGGTGGAGAACACATTTCACATCCGGCACGACAAGTTTGTAACTGTGTCCGCGTGTGCTGCATGGCTCTTGTAAGTGCTGCATTGGTCTTAGCATTGGGAAGTCCCCGAGATATAGAATACGGTAGGTCATAATGAGATCGACTCGCATCCGACAGTAGGACAAGGTGTAGATTCCGTTTCTCGCATCGGTCTTCATACCCCAAGCCACGTAAAATCGGGATGAGTCTGATATCAACATGTTGGACCCGTTCGATCTT
>CALYDF020005998.1:0-13829 GCA_944474145.2 Dicrocoelium dendriticum | reverse complement strand
AACAAGGATTCCGTCAGCATCGGTCATGTACTACCAACCTACTGCTTTCCCGTGACAGTTGGACTGAGATGGCCGGCAGAGGGACCGGCAGTGATATCGTCTACCTAGAACTTTTCATAACATTCGACGGCATAGATCACCGCATTCTTCTTCAAAAGCTGTAAGCATACGGAGTTGGAAAGCTTGCTTTTGGATGGATCGGAAACTTCCTCTTTCAGAGGAGCATTCAGATTCTAATTCGAGGTTCATATTCTGACCCAATTGTTGTGGACTGCGTTGTTCCACAAGGGTCGTTGTGGGGGTCGCTGTCATACTTTTTCTCCAGTAACGACCTTGCGAGTGTCATCAAGTCAAGGTTTCTGCTTTTTGCCGGTGACAGCAAGATATGACGAACAATCGACTGTCAGGAAGACCACGATATGTTGCAACGTGACTTAGACTGCACATTTGCATGGTCCAAGCTAAATGTACTTCCGTTTCATACGGACAACTGCGAAATCATGCATGTCCGCCACAAGCCCACGTACGCATATAAGCTTGAAGATGGCATTAAGTATACCGCCTCACAGGAGCGAGACCTTGGGGTAGTGATCCAACACGATCTCGGCTGTTCGGCGCACTCTTTGAAAGCATCTAAAAGCGCGAACCAACATGTTGGTCTGTTATGGAGGGCGTTCGGGAGGTTTGATCCTTCCAACTTCCCCAACCGCTCAAAGCGCATGTGAGGCCCCATGTAGAGTGTGCGATCCAGGCTTGGCAATCCTGGCTAAAACGCGATCTGGTTGCCCCGGAGACCGTACAGAGAAGGGCAACGAAAAATGTGAATGATTATCTCACCTGCAATACCAAAAGCGACTGAAAACGCTGTAAGTGTATAGCGGAAGTTATCGCGGCCTACGGGGGTGACCTCATCCTGGAGTTTCAGATTTTGAAAAACCACGGTGACGCTTGCCACTACCTCCTGAAGCTCAGCTGCAACACAGGATTGAGGGGTCATAAACTGAAACTTGCCACCCAATACAGTCGACATGAGTGCCACCGGAATTTTTCCCTTCGATATTGTCAGCCGTGAAAAGGTCTTTCGAAGTTTGTCGTTCCAGCGCCCTGGGCTACCCATCTTTAAAAATCGATTCGACAATGCTTTACATCATTTACATTAATTGATCTGATTTCTATTCATTGAGTGACGACAAGACGCAAACAAAAATTGTGCTCACCAAACACACGAAATCAGGGTAGATGAAGATACCTATGTATTACCGTGGATAATAAGGTGAGTTCACGGATGCGATATCTCTTTTGTGTAACTTAATTGAACTTACCTTATTCAAACAGACCATCCCAAGGGACTTGTCAAGGTTTGGCTTTTTATCCGTATAATGATACTGTTCCATTTTTCCATTGTTCCGATATTGTTACAGTCAGGATCTACCGCCTCAACTGTTGCCACCGCAGACAAGCTGACTCACAGCATGGTAGAATTTCATTACCAGCCGGATGATGGCCTTACATCCGAAGCATGGTTGCGCTGCTATGAAGACTTGTTAACAAGTGATGGATGTTAGCTGCGCAATACAACACAGATAGGCCATTTTTAGGCAATCAAGTCCACAAGATTATGAACAGCACTCTAATTATATTCTTCTCAAGCACGCGCCAGATGTATCAATGGGCGGAAAGGTAAATCCGTCGACCAGAATTTCCGGCCTTTAAAGGTCAATTTTCAATGTACGTTTCCGATGTCTTCAAATTGCCAAGCACCAGGAGGATGATTTTTGTTACTTACGCAGCTGTCCTTAACAGAGAATGTGAACGATTTCAGCTTGGCATGCTCACAAAAAATCAGTTTAATGAGTTGCTTGTTGTTTGTGGATTACGTTCTCTAAAAGAAGCAGAGATTCGTACATGTATTTTTGCTAGGATGGAGTCTAATCCAGAAGTCCCACGACAGGAACCCGTAGTAAAAGGGGAACAAATGTTGACCGAAGCATGATGTTGAAATGATCCAAATGGACAGTGGGCCTTGTGTGGTGGATGTTCAAACCATTTCTACGTGACACAATTTATCGCACAACGCAGTATATCTCTCCGGATTTACATGAAGAAGCTGCCTACTTAGTGCTTTTGACATAGTGATGAGTGGCATTTCGCTCGATTTTGTGCAACAAAACGATATCTTTGTAGGCCCTGTAAGGATTAGAGACACAAGGAAACGTGGTGTTTGTAGCGTGCCTCTAGAAGGCAGTCATGATACTTCACCAAAACCACAAGTTTTCAACGTTGCCTCGCAAATGTGGTGTTTGAAACTATTAGTCCAAAATCACCATCTCAGCGTAAGTATATTGCGATTATGATAAACGCGGTTTCTGTTCGGTTTCATTTGGAAGCAGCTTCCGATATTACAATAATCTCTGAGTTCACATGGACCAGGCTGCGTAAACCCACATGTGTTCAACTGCACACGCTTTTCACGATGCTTCCGGTTCGGAATTACCTGCTGTCACGTACGCACCTGCGTATCGATTCGTTGATAATGACTGCCTTACCTTCCTTATTTCATTGGTTCTCCTTTCCGGGTTCTCTAGCCACTGGAAGGCAGGATGCTTTTATTAAATCGGTTCCATACTACTCGTGCGGGTTCGGTTCCGTTCATTGGCCAAGGGCCAGAAGTAACATGCTGGCGACGCGGTTAAACTACTGTGATGTTGCATCTTCCTACTCTACTTTGGAATATTCCTTCTGAGATACAAACACTCACCACGTGGAACTGTTGGAAGCACATTTTTGGCTTATTTGGAGATACTGCCTGTCTTGCAACCAAACAGGATACATTTAGAGAGCCACAACAATAAATTATTGGTACAATTTCTGGGGGATGAAGTCTAAAGACATTTTGATGTCCCCTATGTCGGCGAGGCCACAGTCAACAGCTCGCTAGAAGTCCTCTGCCATTTATGGGGTTCACGACTGAACACAAACACTGCGAGGTATTCGTTCTCGACCTTGCGTCAAAACCCTGAAGAAAGTGTCATTTATTACTTTGCGCAGATGCAGTAAGGCCTACCAGTGTCGGTATATTGAAATCCCAGTTACGAAGAGGCGATGGCTTCATAGTGCTTGATATCCAGTATCCGTAACGAACAGGTTCGTGAAACGCTGTTGTCGGAAGATGAGACGACGATGGGCTGGGAGAAGGCCTGCAATATTGCTCGACAGCTAGATAATGTCCATAAGCAGTTAGCAGCTTCTTCCTTGCAGCCTCATACGGACGCAATCCAAGCAGTCAACCGAAATGATGTTACCCCTAGATGGTCCGAATTGCCTTTTACCTGTTACCGATGTGGAACTTAGCATTTATCAGCCGAGGAATGTCACCATAAACAGACTATCTGTCATTAGTATGGACAATTAGAGCACTAAGCCAGAGTTTGCCGATCTAAAGCTTGCACAGCCGCGACATCCCGTTTTCCCAAGAAGCTCGTTAAGGTCGTCCAGTCTTTAGACGAAGCAGACCAACTAAAGACGAACTGGAACGTAACTTGGAGCACCTGCAGCATTCGCCCAGCCTACACTGTGCCAGTGGAAACATAAGACCAATTGGTCAAAATAGAAGTTGATACCGGTGAGTTAGTTACCATAATCAGTACTTCAGCAGATAAAATATGACCCAAGATATCCCCCTGTGAATTAGCTTTGCGTGCTTACACAAGGCATACAGTGCCAGTCCTGGGAAATGTACGGTTCATGTACATTACCATGGGAAGAAGCGAATCTTACAAACATATGTTGTGGCCAAGGATTGTCCGACCTTACTCGGGCGCGACTGGATTAAATGCCTTCTGGCAACGCTAGAGCCAGTGAAGTTCATGTTCATTAACCAGCGCTTGGAGGTTGTGCTCAATAAATATTCTGATGTTTATGATGAGCAAGTAGGAAATTTGCATGGATATCAGGCTAGCATCAAATAACAGTCAGAAACCCAGCCCGGCTTTTTCAGGGTACGTATCTTTCCTTAGTTCCCTGAGATCAATGGTGGAAGACGAGGTAAAGAGATTGCAATCAGTAGGAACAAACGGGCCAGTCCAATAGAGTGTGTGGAGATCTCTAATAGTTCCAGTCCTGGAACCGGTTGGTGCTGTGCGTATTTGTGGTGACTATAAACTAACTGTTTATCGTTGCTTGATTCTGGATAAGAATCCCTTACCTCGGGTAGAGGAGCTGTATGTTATTCTGGCAGGCGAACAAACGTTTACACAGAGCGATCTCAGTCACGCGGATTTACAAACTGAGTTAGACGATACTTCTCGTTCATGCACTACGATAATTACACACATGCGTCTATTCCAGTACAAATGTTTGCCCTTCGGAATCAGTTCGGCCTCAGCGATATTCCGAAGGATTATTGCCAAGTTGATTAAAGCTATTCCTTTTACTTGCGCCTATCTTGACGATATTTTAAGTATAGGACGTGCAGATGCAGAACATTTTCAAACACTATCCACTGTGCTCGAACGTCTACAACAAAGTGGACGCAAACTGAAGAAGTTCAAGGGTATGTTTTCCTCAAATTCTGTTTGTTACCTTGGTTACCGTCGCGAGGAAAACGGATTACACGTGTTAGAAGACAAAGCAAAGCCATCCTTGCCGTACCTGAACCCAAGAATGGAGAGGAATTCCGATCGCTTTTAGGGATGTTTTCTCACTATCGTAGCTTCTTACCTAACGCCTCCACAGTATTTGCACCTACGTACGAACTGTTGCACAAGAGGAAGTCCTGGACTTGGGGTCCGCATTCTAGAAAGACCTTCACAGACGCCAAAAGGGTGCTCAACGCCCTCCCCTTCGTATCTCGTGCATTTCGATCCGAGCCGGCCTCTAGTGCTGCAGTGTGATGCTTCCCCGCGCGGAGTAAGCGCAGTCCTTATCCACAGGACGGATGACAGTTCTCTTCTTCCAATTGTTTTTACTTCTCGTACCCTGGAATCCGCTGAAGGGAATTGCCCCCGACTGGACAGAGAGGTATGGGCGCCTATTTTTGGAGTCAAACATTTCCACCGGTGCGTCTGAGGTAGAGATCATGATACGCAAACCGACCATAAACCACTTCCTTTAATTCTGGGTGAGGAGAAAGGACTCCAACAGAGGTATTCGCCTCCAAGGCAAAGGCGGGCGCCAGTTTTGAGCGCCTATAAATACAAACTGCAGTATCCAAACGGATCAACTAATACCATTGCCGATGCACTTAGTCGAATCCCGCAGCAGCATGGCATAAATGCGAATAGTGAACCCATGCAGTTTATCAATCTGATGCAACACCTTAAAAAGAACACCCATTCGGAGTGAATTGGTGAGGCGCCTGAAGGACCGGGACCCTGTGTTGTCAATGGTGAAACGGTGTTTGATGACGAGGTGGCCTACAAGCAGGTCAGAAGAACTAAAACCATTCGCTGTAACGCTACAAGGCGTTTGGAAATTTAAGCTACGCGTTCCCCACCGGAAAATTCAACAAAAGACCAGATCCGGACCTGAGAAAACGGTGCTATTTGTACAAATTCATCGTACCAAAGTAGAAATTACCTTAACGGTTTTCCAAACACAAAAGTTTACAAACAGCTTTCAATCAGTTCCACAAAAGGTCCGTAAGCCAAGGTGCACAAGAAACAAATGAACACAGAGGTGAGACCGAAGTTATGATAAGGCAATTGAGCCAATCGTAAGCGTCCGCCAACGGGAACGGGCTGAGGACAGACAGACCTGCCACACTGGATACATGAGTTGTGGGAACACAAAATCGCTTATGTCAAGAGAACAATGACAGGTCCATGGGGGCGGGGTGAAGTTAAGATGAGTCACCGGGGTCACTCGCTAAGAGCATCGGGGCAGAGAACAAAGGAATGGAAAGTAAGGGAGTTAGCAAACATAATCGATCCAGACGGCCGAGCAATGTAGAATCGGGCATTCAACATGGGAGAGACTGAGGTGGTCAAAGTTCTTTCTACACTGCCAACCAAAATCCGATCCGGATTTTCCATTGAAGGTGTCGGATGTTTCTGCTCTGGAACGCCTTTCGCCGGCTCCATACACGCTAGGGGGCCAAAGGACTTACACCGGTACGCCAGAGGCCCCCACTTCGGCTATTGGACTCACAGCGGTCCTCCCTGGTGCGGCAGACCCGAAGACCCGCCTCCCGCCTGCAGAGAGCCGATAGCCGGAACTACATCCCCACTCATGTCGCTCCCTTCTAGCAAACACAACTTTCGTATATCCCTTGTGATCAGCCCATTCTTGGTCCTAACAACTGCAGTCCTGACAAGCCCGTCTTCAGAACCTATACAGTGGTCAACAATCCTCATGGGCCACGTGCCACGTGTACCTGTTTCGGAAGAGACCAGACGCCTGAAAGATGCTGTCGAGAAAACTTATTTCGCGGTTCGCCTGAGAATCGTTTTTCACAATAAGCCGTTGTTTACAAAACCCTTGAAGGATAGACTACCGCCATTGACCCGTTCAATGATCATTTATCAGTACTCGTGCTCCTGTGGTGCACGATAAGTGGGTCGCACGACGAGACTCCTATCTCAGAGGGTTCGTGAACACATCCCGGCATGGTTTTACAGAGGCAAAATGAGGTCTTCAGACAGCTCTATCATGTCGCACCTCCTTGAATGTGGCCATACAGCTTCGGAGAATGACTTCAAAGTCATTTACTCATTACCTGAACACTTCTCCCAAGGATTCCGCAAACAGCTCTTAGCCATCGCCGAGGCTATGTACATTCACCATCTAAAGCCGGAATTATGTGTCCAAAAACGATTTATACGGCCGATATTACTACCTTGGCCAACGGACACCGTTACTTAGTTATTTGGACGTCATCTTACCTACTTAATTACCTTGTACTAATGAGAATTGTGTACATATGTTTATTTAGATTACTTGGTCTACCATCTCTATCTCTGTCTCAAGTTATCGATTTTGGTCATTCAAACAGTCAAGAAGTCAATCCCAGCCCCAGTTGACGCTATATCCACAATCACTGTTATGTAAAAGTTTGGGTCTGATGAGATTTACCGAAAAGAATTCTTTACCCTGAAATGATTTCTGATATTGATTCATATTAATGAAAACTACATCCCCAGGTCTGAAGTTTCGAATCCTTCGCAGACATTTTTGTCTGGAGTGTAACAAGGGCAAGTACTCTGCGACCCATCTTTTCTAAAACAACGCCGTCAGATAATTGACTTGCCGCCAACAGCGTCTATATTCTTCGGTTAGAGAAGCCGCAAGGAAATGCGATGCATTAGGTCGCAGTATCAGTAAATCGTTGGGGGTAAGGGCCATACGGTCGTTTGGGTCGATGTCAAAGGTACTAACGGCCTGCTGTTGATGATGCGCTCCGCTTCAACAAACAGAGTACTGAGCGCTTCCTCATTAAGCGTCTGTTGTGTCGCAATCGATAACAGCACCCTCCTAACAGACCTGATCATGCGCTCCCATACACCCCCCCTATGGCTGGACATTGGAGGGTTGTAGTGCCATTGGACTCCCATGCTAAGGAGTCTATCGTTGATTCTTGCTTGGGACCATCCCTTGACAGCAGTGCGCAACTCTGATAAGACGTCTACGAAGTTGCTGCCGTTGTCGCTGAATATTTCTATCGGAGTCCCTCTACGGGAGACAAATCGCATCAAGGCCATAATGAACGAGTCGGTAGTTAAGGTATGGGAAATCTCAAGATGTACGGCTCTCGCTTGTAGACAGGTAAATAGACACCCGTACCGCTTTTCCTGCTTTCGCCCGTGTTTAACAAGAAATGGGCCAAAGTAATCCACGCCGACCGATTTGAATGGGTGCCACCCACGTTCCACCCGAGCTAACGGCAATGGCGCCAACAGCTGCTCACCGGTGGTAGCAAGCCGTTTCTTGCATACCCAACAAGCCCCTATCAACCGCTTCACTGCCGATATCCCGCGAACGATCCAATATTTTCGGCGCAAGCTCGCCAGGACCTGAGAAACTCCCGAGTGACCTTCCATCGAGTGATAAAATCGGATCAAAAGTTCAGTAACAGCGTGTTTAGGTGGCAGGATAACCGGGAACATGAATGCAGCGTCATACTCCGAATACGCCAGCCGGCCACCAACACAAAGGAGGCCACCGCGCAGTACGGGGTTGAGACGGGCCAAAGGACCTCGCCGTATCTCCATCTTAGACGCTGTTGGGTCTGCATTCGCCTTTTCAAGCCGTTCCAACTCTGTTCCATAAGCTTCGAGTTGCGCCAGCCGGATGACATCACACTCTGCTCGGTTGAGTTCAGACAGAGCAGTTAGTCTATTGGGTTGCTCGGCCCCAGCAGCTCCCTGTCTGCGGACGTAAAGCTGCTGCTTGAATCGTGATAACCACACCATCGCTTTTAGCAAATTAGTCCAGTCGGAATAACTGCTGATAAGGAGCGATAATGGTGTTGCACTTGATGTCGCACAAACCTGTGCGGTGGAACGTTTCAATTCTAAGTTGGCTGGCTCAGAACTCGGACCAAACTCAGGCCACTCATCCTCGACACTCAGTAGGAATTCTGGGCCAAGAAACCAGCGCTTCAAGGATGTTACGGATGTAGTGCCTCTAGACAGCAGGTCTGCCGGATTGCATTCTGATTTGATATGCTTCCACTGACTGGGCTCAGTTAATTCCTGTATGACCGACAGTTGGTTGGCAATAAAGGTGCTGAATCTTTCAGATGAGTCATTTATGTAGTACAAAACCGTCGTAGAGTCAGTCCAAAACACAACTTTATCGAAACTCATCTGAGCTCCTTCAGTTAAATCTTCATTAACCTTGTCCCCAACATGGCTGCCGATAGCTCCAGTCGCGGTATCGACACTGATTTCAGAGGGGCTACTCTCGACTTCGCGTATAACAGAGAGCAATATGATGTGTCTTCAGCATGAAACATAGCATAAGCAACTGCACCAAACCCGGCTTCAGAAGCATTGCAAAAGATGTGTAGTCGCGGACGCTCATTTGTCTCCCCAGGCTTACGAATGCACCGAGGAATTTTTAGGATGTCTATTGCCTTCATCTCACGGAGCCAGGAAGTCCAAATGTCACAGCCATCACCAGTGACTGGGTCATCCCAACGTAGCTTCTCTCAACATAGTCTTTGTAACAATAACTTTGCGGGCATAATTAAGGGGGCAATCAGACTCAAAGGGTCATAGACAGAAGACACAGCAGACAATATGCCCCTTATCGTAATTGGCCTCTCGGGTATGGTGAACTGATAAAGAAAATTGTCCTCACGAGAGTCCCAGGCAATTCCCAAAGTTCTCCTAACCACCCCAGGGACTTCAGCTATCGGTTTGATCGACTCAGCTATCTCAGCCTGCGGAACCACACGATACACCTCTTCATGATTGCAGACCCATTTGCACAGCTTAAATACACCCCTACTTAACATCTCTCTGAGCCTTGCCACAAATTGCATTGCTTCCTTCACGTTCGGTAGCGATATCAAGAGGTCGTCAACGTAGAAGTTATTGTGAACAGCTTCGCCACGATTGCACTGTAATGAGGTCTCCAATCATCAGCTGTTCGACACAAGTCGAAATTGGCACAAAAAGGTGACGAGGTGGCACCGAATGCATGCGCCGTCATTTGATATTCAACCACTTCTGAACCAATCGAGTCATCCTTCCACCAAAGAAACCGTAACGCCCCCCTGTCGCGTAGAGGCACCTTCACCTGCATAAACATGTCTTCAATGTCAGCAGAAACTGCCACCCGTTCAATCCTGAAACGCATAAGAATACCAATTAGGTTAGCCGTAGTATCTGGACCTTGAAAGAGTTGGTCATTCAGAGAAAGACCCTTGTACTTTGCTGCACAATCAAACACCACTTTGAGTTTGTCTGGTTTCTTCGGATTGATCACTGCGTGATGCCGTAAATACCACATTGGTTTGTAGTCTGGTCGCAGCTGATCGCACGGTACAGGAACTGCCGAACCTTTCTCCGCATTCTTCCTTAAAACCGAGATATACCGTTCTCGTAATGACAGATCACTTGACAACCGTTTACGCAAATGGTCTAACCTACGCCGAGCTGCTTCGTAATTGTTAGGAACATTGGCATTATGATGTCTCCACGGCAGGGCTATTTCGTAATGACCATCAACGAGGCGTACGGAACTTTCGACAATACACAGGGCTGTTTTATCTTCCCCGGATAATGACCGACTACTCGAACCAACACGTTCAAATCCGCTATCAAACAAGACTTTGAGTTTCCCTTCAAGCGGAATATCATCAGAATGCACAAAATTCACTGAGGCACACTGCCGGGTACTCCGACCAACGGGACCAAGTAGGGTCCAAGCGAGTAGGGTTTTTACAGCGAATGGGTGTTTTCGTCCCGCGTCTCGTCGTTCAAACTGCCAGTGAGCTTCTGGAACGTCGGCCCCCAGCAGTATCCTGACCCTGGGGTCACTCAAATCATCGAATTTGACGTCCATCAAATGTGGCCACTTCTCAACTAATTGACTGACAGGAGCTGTCACGGGTTGTAATGGCAGGTGACTCAAGCAATATGCATGATCTACAAGCACACTATCGGAACCGTTCAGAGAAAACAATTGGAACCTAGCCAGCCCCACGTTTAATGAGGTACATGTATTTACCGTTTGCATTTTCAAAGAAGCAGGTTCGATCTCTACTCCAGCTTCCCGCAGAATATCTTCCTGTACCAAGCTTACCTCGGAACCGCTATCGATCAAAGCATAGGTCTCGATAGATCGCAAGGGGCCTACCAAACGCACGGGTACCACTCCGAGCGAGACCTTACCGGGAGTGCTGTAAGTATTGTGACAGTGGCTCAAATTTTCCTCGGGCGTCTTCGGTATTGACTCGTTATGTAACAGTGAGTGATGTCGCTTCCTGCATGTGGCCAAGCTGCAACCCTTGCTGACTCGACAGCTGGCGGCACGATGACCAATCTCTAAACAATTAAAACAGCCGCCCTTGTCTCGAACGAAATCCCAGCGCCTAGATACATCCAGGCCTGCAAACATAGCGCATGATGATGTACTGTAATGGTCGCCGCAAGCCAGACACACTGATTCCTTTGGGGGATCTAATGTAGTATATAGGGCGAAGTTACGACCGCTTCCCTTATCTTGAAATACTCGTCGCTGCCGAGCCTCCTTCAGCTGTCGTGGTGCGATTGGTGTTGCTATCTGCCCGAACCTACTACGGGCAATACGAGCTTCCCTGGCAACGAAATCGGCCAAGTCCTTAATAACAACGTCCCGCCCGACTTGAACAATTGAATCGGCTGTTCTTGCCCATCTGGTTTGCAGTGCATTTGGGAGAACACGGACTATTCGCTCAATAGTAGCCACGGAGTATAAATCGGCAGTAAAGTTCATCTGAGACAAGGCCACATAACACTTGTCTAGTTTTATGGAGAGACGCGACGAAGCGTCATGATCCCCATCAAGCGGTCTCAACCCAGTAAGCAGATCTTCAATTAGTGATCAGGCAACAACAGTGACACTGGCCAAACAGTTCACGGAGTATGGATCTAGCCTTGTGATACGCCTGTTCAGGAGGCAGCATTACACACTCGCTTATAGCCTCTTTTGCACGACCTTTGCAATACTAAACTAAATAGAGCAACCGCTGCCTACCGTCACTCACCCGGGTCTCGACAAAGTATTCGAACTGCTTAATGAACCTCCAGTAAGCTGTCGGAGTACCATCAAAAAATTCCAACTCAACCTTAGGCAAATCTAATGACGTACGACAAGCTCCCGGTAACGGTTGGTGATATGATATGGGCGTAATTATCGGTGGCACGGACTCTTGATTATCATTCAAAAACTGATTAATGCGATCCAATCCGACATCAGGTACGTAATTGGAAGCAGTTAGGCGATCAGGGCAATCAATATTCTCTTCCATTTCTAGTCGTAAGCTAGCCATCTCTAACTCTGTCTCAGCTTGCTGTCTCTTAAA
Source organism: Dicrocoelium dendriticum (assembly GCA_944474145.2). Lineage (NCBI taxonomy): Eukaryota > Metazoa > Platyhelminthes > Trematoda > Plagiorchiida > Dicrocoeliidae > Dicrocoelium > Dicrocoelium dendriticum. The sequence continues at coordinate 1,819 of CALYDF020005998.1, read as the reverse complement.
TTCTGCTAGCCGTAAAGCTACACGCGCATTACTCTTACGACTACTGTGCGAACCAGAGCAAGAAACAGTGTCACCAACGGGGGACAAATTTTGAACTTGCCGGGATTCCTTCATGTCTTCATTGGCATCGACGGAGGGCTTCTTATTATTAGGCATTGTGCGATCCGAGAGAGAAGTTGTCCAAGACGAAGAGAAGTTGCAAATTCAGGGACCGTTAAGCACTGTAACGCTACATGGCGTTTGGAAATTTAGGCTACGCGTTCCCCACCAGAAAATTCAACAAAAGACCAGATCCGGACCTGAGAAAACGGTGCTATTGGTACAAATTCATCGTACCAAAGTAGAAATTACCTTAACGGTTTTCCAAACACAAAAGTTTACAAACAACTTTCAATCAGTTCCACAAAAGGTCCGTAAGCCAAGGTGCACAAGAAACAAATGAACACAGAGGTGAGACCGAAGTTATGATAAGGCAATTGAGCCAATCGTAAGCGTCCGCCAACGGGAACGGGCTGAGGACAGACAGACCTGCCACACTGGATACATGAGTTGTGGGAACACAAAATCGCTTATGTCAAGAGAACAATGACAGGTCCATGGGGGCGGGGTGAAGTTAAGATGAGTCACCGGGGTCACTCGCTAAGAGCATCGGGGCAGAGAACAAAGGAATGGAAAGTAAGGGAGTTAGCAAACATAATCGATCCAGACGGCCGAGCAATGTAGAATCGGGCATTCAACATGGGAGAGACTGAGGTGGTCAAAGTTCTTTCTACATTCGCCTGTGGGAATAATGAGTTGAGTCTATATGACTGCTGTAAATTTCGTAGCTCGCGCATAGTTCCACCAGAAGAACTACGTTCCCAGTTGCTGATAGAGCTGTATGACGTCCACCCCGGAGTAAGCTGGATGAAGTCGCTGCCATGTGCTTACTGTTGGTGGCCGAACATTGACCAGGATATAGACCGGCTGCAAAAAGCTGCGAATAATGTCAGAAATACTAACGGCAAAATCTCCCGGACCGATACGTCTGTGGGGTTAGCCGGATAGGCCCTAGCAGCGTGTAGACGCGGACCTTGTTTGGCCTGTTCAGTGGGTTGATGCGTCTACTTTTGATTGATGCCCATTCTAAAAGGGTAGAAGTACACCCAGTTCCACATGCGACTTCCGCATCAACAGTTGCAAAAATGCGGTCCATATTCTCCATTCTCGGTTTCCCAGAGACAGTATGCACCGAAAATGGAAGCGCATTTGTCGGTGAAGGACTTCAACAGTTCCTGAGTAACAACGAAATCAAACACAGTAAGTCTGCGCCGTACCACCCCGCGTCGATTGGAATGGCAGAACTTGCAGTCCAGACTGTTAAGCAAGGTCTCATTAAGCAGACTCATGGAATTCTATAGACTAATTTGGATTGTCTCCTGTTCTCTTAACGAATGCCAGCGATTTATTTGACAGGGAAGTCACCCGCGGAAAGAATGTTTGGTAGGCCACTACGAACGAGACTGCACCTACTCTTTCCGACCCCTCGAAGGAGAATGGAGGAAAAGCAGGAGAAAATATGTGTGGATGAAAAGATGACCGAGGAAATGTGTCTTACTGTTTTTGATCAGGTACACTCTAGACTGCTTCACGAAACAAGCTGGCAACCTGCTACACTTACGTCCTCAACCAGTAACCAAACGAAGATAAAGCTGACGGCCGACCGTGTGCTGCGTCGGCAGTTTGATCATATCCGGCCACGCTTAAACAAGTCACAGAAGTGAGATCAAACAGCGAATGCTACTGAGCCAATAACGGACGAAGAATCTGCTTCACAAAA
>CALYDF020005997.1:0-13830 GCA_944474145.2 Dicrocoelium dendriticum | reverse complement strand
ATAATGCAAATGAGCGCGCACTCATCAGAATACCGCTTATTGCTGTGTGTGAAACCATTGGGTTACGGCAGAAAAAGTTGATTGCAGCCTCCTTGATACCCAGAGTGCAAATAGTCGAAAAATAATAAGAAATCTGACCACCGAGTGTCTAAGTTAATCTGACTTGATACAATGTTGAACAGAGCGGACCTCCAAACACAGGCGGTTGGTGCAACTGCAAAAATAGGCCCGAAAACGCAGGGAATTGGGCAGAAGTTAACGACAAGAAACGAGTGTGGCGACAGAAAATCTATTCTACATCACATACCTTGGCTCAGAGGCTCAGGACATTTGTTTAGTACCGATCCGTATGCCTGGGCAACAAACATAGAGAGACTCGGTCTGAGTGAATCCGTTGCAGTGCCGATCTTGTCGGCACACTCCATCAGGCCAGCAAGCAATCCAACTGGATTTCGGAGCAACACTACCTGATTAAGCGAAATCGAATATAGAAGAAAAAAGGGATAAATTAAATCATTTGGAAAATTTTGCGTAATGACCGGTTAATTGTAATACAATTATAATAACGTCGGCTTCAAGTTTCGGAAATCCAAGAGTCATCAGTCGGAAACAAATTGCACGAGACAGCGATTAACGGTGCCATCGAGAGGCGAGAAACCACTAAGCATTGTCCGAAAATAAATTAGCTATTTATTTAATGTACCACAAGTCAGAATTGGTCAGACAGTCGTGAAATTCAATAGAGCAAATGCATTTGAGATGCATTTAAATACAAGAAAGAGGTTTATGGAAGAAACCTAAAACAGTAAGAGGTTCCGCGAAGGGAAAAGATGAATCGAAGTAGTTTTAGTTGATTCAATCGCTACAGGTATTCCGGTGAAAGATCGACGTCAAGACCGGAGACCAATCATCACTGTGTGCGGGCAGCGTACATGATGCTGCGTTGGAACAACTTGGATCAAACAAACACAGCAACGCCCTGAGATAGATACTAATCTCTGAACCCTTTAAACGCAGTTTCGGTGGACAGTTGTGATACAGAACTTATTTTTCCGAATAATGCAACTCGCAGTCCAAAAAGCAAAAACTATGAAAAGGCTGGGTGGATACGCCACACTTTCACGTTGTAACAGGACAATCTCCCATGGGGTGAATGGCCAGTTTCATCAATTAAGTATCAGTACGTCCCTGACTGTCGTTACAGGAATGCTTGCGCCAAATGACATCAAGAATTCCTCGAATTTCGAAGCTATGATCAGCTATGGAAACGGTAGTTTCAGCCTCCATCGGTAAAGGATGGCTTGCGCGACGTTGCACGGAGAACGGTGTCACAGGGTGGAACCCAGATATGGTCGCCGTGTCACGACAATGCGCACTTGTGATAAGTGCTTCAGAGGAAGTAGCGACCACATCACATAGGATCACCAAGCGTACAACACTGCTGTCCCGCAGCACACTCGAGGGCGCTTTACTTGAACCATATGTGGAGCTTGAAAGCACTAAATTGGCAAGGCCACGTTTAGCAGAGAACAGTCTAACTCGATGGTATATGGGGCTGGATGAAGCTGTGATGTTAGGATATTGACTAAAAATGGAATCGGACTGATGCGTATCGCATTAAACGATATATATCTCAGAAACGGGGGAAGCAATCTGATTGCTTCTGAAATCAGCATCAAGCTAGCTTGTCCCCACAAACCTGTTTCTAACATGCCGTTGCTGTTTAAGCGGGAGCCCAGATATCGGTTCCAGAAGGTAGACTGAAAGTAGGGAAGCGTTTATTTTGTACAGTAAAAGATTCTCTGTTGGCCTAGCTATAAAAGCGACAACGTTCTAACTAGGGGAACGAAAAGGTGCAGCACACGAATGCGCTCAGGCGCTGCGAGCCAATTAAAGTGTCAAGCAGAGGCCGTGCTCGATTCTAACAATTGAACTTAACATGCAGTTCAACATCTGCAACGATCGAAAATATACAATAAATATTAATTTTAGTTAAAATTCTACATAACCTAATCAGGCAAATCGGGGAAAGCTCCCCCAGAAAGAACTATGGAAACAGTCTATGATCTATGTGACACTTCGATAAATTTGAAACAGGGCAAGGGCTAAGATGAAGCCTACCTTAACAACAGAGACGACTTCAAGGTCGTCCGAGGTTTGTCCACGAAACTGTAACCTCGCTTACACAACAACATGCAGGCATTCAATTAGAACAAACTCACCTGGTCAACCAAACTTACCCAACACCAGCCACAGTGTCTCGCCGTTAACCGTGTTAAATGCCTTGGTGATGTCGATGAACAGCGAGTAAAGTGGCTGTTTGCGCTCGGTACTTCTCCTGCAATCGACGAGCCGCGAAGACCGTATCTACCTTGAAGCAGTTTAAGGGAAATCCGCACTGTTCTACCACCACGTTTGGTTCGAGGACATGAGTGATGAATCGATTGAACAGGATCTGAGGCATCACCTTCCCAACAGCCAGTTAATGCCACGATAATTTGTGGCACATTGCTTGCTCCCTTTTCCATTGTACAATAGTAGTACAAAGGCCTTCTTCAGTCTAACTAGCACATGTTATTTAAATCACAGGCGTTGCACCAAGTGGTGCAATGCATGTACCAAAGGGGTTCCACCATTTTTCAGCACTTCTAATAATAACTTGTCGGCTCCGGTGCACTTGCCGTTTCGGGGTGTTTGCCATACCCTTCACGTGTTGTTGCAGCTCGTTCAACGTAGCCCAGTCAATATGTGAACAGTTGTTCAAGAGTCAGTCGAAGTGCTGTCGCCAATCTACCTTATGTTTACAGTTTGTATGCAGGCATCACACGAAACAGCGTCAGTCAGTGTTCTTAATGGATGCAAGGTGGACCCATACGCCACCATTAAAGAGTAAAAGAATTGCTTGTGTTGGGGACGTTCGGCGTAGTATTCCATCTGCTCCGCCTTCTCTGTTCACCATGCAATTTTGATGCGATAGAGCCTCCTAGAAAACAGGCAACGCATTCAGCGAAACTTATTCCGCTTCGACGAGATCCTCCATAAGTGCAGCAAAATCGGTGTTCTTTTCTGACACCAATGCGCCAATGGTCACATTGTTATAATCAAAACCATCGGCCGCCTTACAGTTCGGGCAATGGCTAGCTGTTCCTGCAGGTGGCGCCATAAGGTGATGTGTGAACTAGTGGAGTCGACGCCGCTAATTTGGGTAGCCACCGCATTCTCGAATTCCCTTATCTCCTCAACAGTACGTAGAAAGCGAAATTCAAATTACCGCCAATTCATGGCAGACGATCAATACGTAGGCTTAGGAAAACATATATACAATTTGGTCTGCATCAACTTGTGCTCAGTGCTACACTCAGATCCACGCAGTAGTGTCACACGCACTTCATGCATGTCACCCTGACGTAGGATGACATAATCCAGCAGGTGAGCGTGACCATTCCGTGAGTGATTTCAAGTAGCTACAACACTCACACACAGTGCAGACTGCGTCTTCGTGATAGTCAGATATTGAGTAGCGCGCAGTAAGAGCAATCGGTCGCCGTTCCCATCGCCCGTGCCAGCAACATGCGGAACGAATACATCTGACCACACCGCGGCATCACGCCCAACGCGCGCGTTAAAATCATTCCGTAGAAATAGACGATTTCTCAACCTGCACAGACCGTATCACGGAGAACTTAGTGTAAAACTAATCCCTCGTGTCATGGGCATAATACACGGTTGAACCATATGTGCTAATAAAGGTTGCGACCTTACAACGTCCGACACGCTTTTGTGGAGTCAGAAATCGTGGACTGAATCCAGTCGGCTCTGACATCAGCTGGACATTTAGGCAGCCGGATAGAATAAAGCCGACCTCATGTTCACGTGGTGTTGAGGTGGTATTTGTCACTTGGTAGAACGTGTAACCAGCACCAGTTTCATGAAGCTTGCCTTCATCAGCGAGCCATGTCTCACTCAGTGCGGCAATGGCGATCCCGTGGCGCGCGAGTTTCGTCATGACTAGTGCAGTGCATCACTCGGGAGGCTCACCAGTGTCCCAGTCGAGCAATACGTGTATATTCACCCACCAGACGTCGAGTGCTTTGTCGGAGGCATATGGTTGCGGTGGTGGGAAATTGCACGCATGGCCTACTGGAGTAGAGGAAGCATTGGGTTTGGTGAAATGATGAAGGAGGTATGTGCAGGGGAAGAAGAAAGAAGGGAAGCGCTAGCGGTAGCATATTTTCGCTTGTTCGCATCGCTATATACGCAGATAAGGCGACCAATTCTCTCCACACCGTTCCCTGACAGCCGGATGCAGCATTACATTGTGCATTGGTGTACTCAGTGATTTTGTTTCAGATTGATATACTTCCAGGGCGTCCACATCGGAACAAGAGAACGAGTCAGGCGGTCAGCAAAGCCATCGAGAGAATGTAACCCCGAAAGGCAGCGGGCTGTGCGTCATGAGTCAGTAAACCGGCTGACGCGGCGTAGTGTGTCCTAGGTTTTAACTAAAAGAAGGGTGTAACCAAACATTACCATGGGCCACTACCATGAGGCATCCAGATGAGTCCACGCACAACTCTGGGAACAGGAGGTCAAAGACTTCTCAATAACTAGTTATCACAAACCACGCCGAGTCATGGATGCCCTCGCCCATATATACACGGTGTTTTAGTAATCATGTCCGGAACTAGGAGCGACTGCACTCAGGTGCTGACGTACCCCGGTACGCTGATTTGCTAACTGTCCAATGGCGCAAATTGCTTCGCCGGCAAGGGTGAGATCGGAAAGGGAGACGTGACATGTGTCGAAGGTCACACCGAGCCGTTCGGCTGTGAAAAGTGAACGTCAGCAAACGTCACAGCCGCAGTCGACCTGTCATGCGTTAATTGCGGGGCAAGACAAAGGGAACACATGCCGTTCGGCTGTGAAAACTGGACGTGGGCCAGACAACACAGCCGCACTGCATGTATCATGCTTCGATCGATCAGCAGTCGGCCTTCACACAGATGAAAAAGCCAGCAAAAGGGTTCTCTACGAAGTGTTTAGTGGGTCGCCTTGCTAGCAACTGAGAAAAACAGCCTGGTCGTATGTGATGACCGGTCGATGAGCGTCGTATTGCTATCGCCACAAAAGCTGTTATCGCCTCATGACAGGCTTCCAACAAACCCGTAATCTTTTCGTAGGCTGCTTTCGCTGATAAAGCGAATCATACTGCCGGGAGCACATTGTAAGGTTACAGTGTTGTTCGCTTTACTGTTTCGATCGCGTGTGTGTTACACCTGAAAATTCACCCTTCATGGGTGCATAAAATTGCATCCTTGACTTGACTTGACGTGACAACGCACTTAGCTTTCAGCCTGTCCTGACACACTGGTGGCACCGTTAGACAGCACACCAATTTGGTCATGAATGCAACCATTGCCCTCACAGTCAGACAATTGCTAGTTGTGCACATTGATCAGGCCCTCGATGGTGTTTCTCATGTACAATGGAGAATATATATTTATTCATCTCTTCACTTATATTTACATGAAATGTGTGAACTGTCTGTAACTATCAACAAATTATATGTTTGCAACATCAAACAAATCGGGTGGCCTCGCACCGTCACGGATGATGTACTAGCTTGCGCTGTTGCGCAAGAGGTATGCGGTAACGGCCATCACAGCATACGGCAACTCGCACAACATTTTGAAACCACACCGCATGCTGTGCATCGAATATTACAAGAAAAAAGTGCTGGCGGTACAGTGCACTGCATGTGCAAGTGTTGAACGCATGCGATTCACAGAAGCGCCTAGAATCCGCCCGTTTGTTTTTAATCAGTCTGGACATGCATTCCATTTCGTTCACCGATGTGGTAATGTTCCCGCTACATGACGAAGATCCGCAACATGTTTAGGCAACAACCAACCCACGACAATGTAGCGCTTCACATGTGTAACAACGCGAAGCTGATGGCATGGGCTGGATTGCCTGGTCGAACAGTCATTGGGACCATTTTTCCAACAGTGTGTCCAGTAGGTTGTTTACAATACCAATGTCTGATGTTCCTTAGCTTTCTAGTAATGGAAATGCTGCGAAGCAGCGTCGTTCCGTAGTTAGTCGGAAGGGTTAATGAATAACTTTTGGTGGCAGCAGGATGGCGCACCGGCACATTCGGTGCAATTAGTTGGCGTATAAAAGAACGAGACATTCGGTGGACGTTGGATCGGTCGAGGAGGAATGATCCCCGGATCTGAATCCCAGGGATTTTTCTTACGGGGATACATGCATGCAGATAACAAGCGGCAAGTGCGGAAACGGTAAGCGCCGATGGGTTGTACTCCATCGACATCGAGCGCATGGTGCTGTAGCACATGCAGTCGCGAGTGCTTGAGTTAGGCAGGCGTAGTGAGCCATGGGCGAGGCCACTAAGGGCCAAGTACGAAACGACGCGAGTGCTGCAGAGAACGTAGGCAGAACCGGCGCGGCGTTGGTAGGTACGCTGCATTCCATCTACTAACCGCTTGCTTGCATGATCGGTCTCTTTATTTCAGGTGGTGGGTTTGCTATATTGTTTCCTTAATGGCTACCTGCACTATATTCCGTTAACTTGCGCAGGTCGTCCATGTTAATTGTAGTCAACTTTGATAACATTTTCGTGTTTGTGACGTTTTCCTAAAATATATTTTCCGACGCCTTGAACATATAGCGGAATTTTTGGTAACCAATTTATTTCATATGTTTATATGTTGTGACCCATGCTGAAGCTGAGGTTGCATTCATGATGCGTCTTCATCGCGGTTGGGCGAAATCAACTTACACTTAAACTAGGTCTTTTTAAGCTGGATAGATTTCATTCCACTTTATTTGGTTTGTTCTGCCTACCTGAATAATCTTCTACTAACTTGCACAAGTTGTTTACGCTAATTGAGCTTATCTTCGTTAAATTTATTACGTTTGTAGCATGTTTAAGTAACTTCTGGACATTTTGTACTTATCACGGACTCGTTGCTAACCAACTTACTTCATATGCTAAGTTAGGGAAGAGTTATGTCTGCATAGCCGTATTCTTTCACAGATACGTTTTATTTGATGTCATTTCAAGTGATTGCCTGTTGTTTGACATCCCAGGTATGGCTGCGTTTAATGTTGACAAGGTGCTTACTTGTCTATTACCCACTACCTCGTTCATACTGGCTCCAGGAGACAGTTGGTCGTTGCTGGAGGGGACAGGGTGCACGGTCCTTGTGGCTGTGGTAGGCTCGAAGAGTGGTCCCATGCACTCAGTGTGGAGCGGACTACGGTCCAACCACCGCCTTGTATGCACTTGATTCCCCAAATACAGGGTGCTTGCGTTTGCCTGTGAAGAAGGGTGGGCCGGCTTCGTTGATGAAACGTGGCCCCCTCCACATGCCTCCCGGTCTTGTTCCTTTGGGTTTGCACTGAATATGGATGCAACGCTATCCACATATGGTCCCTCTGAAGGCGCAGGCGTCATGTGGCTGGCCACATTGATGGGCAAATCCGAAACTGGATTCCGCCAAATATATATATATATATATATATATATATATATATATATAATGAAAATACACAACGTGATATATTCCAGCTGTAACCCAGTATTCACCAGGTGTGTGAACCAAGCGTGTAACTCACCTGCGGGCGGAGGCCGCATACGATGCCACACCATACGGCCAACAACAGTGGTCCGCAAGCACGACACTGAGGGAGGGAAAGCAGGAGTATTAGTGGGCTCGAAGTAACATGACGCTCAGCTTTTCCATCGAATAATGCTATGGCCAAAACTCACGGCAAGCAGCTGGGATTCCCAAGAATGCAAGAGTTCGCATTGCTGCCTACAAGAGGACGAGAAAAATGCAAGTGAGTCGTGATGCAAGAGGAGCACGGCTCATAATCATATAGCAGAAACGTACCCAGATTCGCTCAATGCCGATAGAATGCGAAAAGCGGAATTCAACTGGTCCAGAGACGACAACGGATACACCGTGGGCAGCTGAATGCGCAAAATAGCAGCAACGACGTCTGACTGTGCAATAACAACGTGCTGCAGGTGACCTATCAAACTTGCCGATTCTGCTGCGGCCATATCGAGAGATGATACCGCGAGAAAGTGGAACACGTGGGTAAAGTTGATCACTAAAAGGGGTGGGAATGAGGAAAGCATGGGCAACGAAATATCGATTCATTCGTTAGGACAATGTTCACGATTAAACAACTGTAAAGTTGACTTAGTAGCGCAACTCGTACGCTGCCCTTCCGGAACCTGCCAAAAGTGAGTGTTGGCTTCGGCTCCCGTGACATACCGGTAGTAGCCATTGCGTCCCATGGAACAGTTGTGTATCCGATCTGCCCATAGAGCTGCAGGAAGATGAATCGTTAACGAATGTCTAAGCGATGAGACATATGGTGTCCCTGTGAGTAGGTATTGGCTATCCAAATGAGCTAAGCAGAGACGGGCAACGTTGAAATTGTTGACATCGTCCTCTACCTCTTGAGGCTTACAGCAATGATAAGTGGGGCATTGCCTAGTAAAAAAACTATAGTTCGCGAGTGTAGCAAAAGTTGGCGGTGCTCAAGTTAACGATGACTAGGTATGAGAGAGACACGGTGCTACAAAGGCTAAAGAGATCATCGCAGTGCTTTAAATAGGTAAAAGTGAGAAGGACCGATCGATAGGGCAAACCAATGATGGGGGTGTGAAGCTGGCTAAGTACCATGCGATTAAACTCAAGGATGCCACCGGGAATGCAATTTTAATCGACCAGGGACTGATGTGACTGAGAAACCCATCATGAAAATAGATACCATTAGCTTGTATTTTCGGGTAAGTTTAAGGCTCAAAGTGTCACAACAGGAGGATATACTATGGCGAGTAAACGGAGCCAGTGGTTTAAGCGACCAAGCGCTGCGGAAGCATGAAAGAGGACTAAGAGCTACGCTCACACAACAATTACTGCGTAAGCGTTTCAGAGTTACCCGGTTGTATTTGACCCATGATAGGCCTTCTCTTTGCCGCAGCAACTCATACCAGCCCACAGTCCGCTCGAATATTTGAATAGTGGTGGATCACTACATCAAAATGAAATGGATAACGTGATGAAATAGTGCATGCAAGTGTTTCTGTTATATGAGGGAACGCCGCCTCTGTTATGATTGCGCAATTGCCTGAAGATTGTCGCTGGCCCGGTCGGAGCACGCCTAAGATGACGACTTGTAACGCTGGCCAGTCGAACGGAGTTGCGCTGACCTGATGACGCTAGCTTTGCCGGTGAGACGGAAAATTGAGCGAGCGTGTGAACGATCCTAGCCGCACTTGTTTGGATAGACGCTGAGCCTTCGGAACGGACGCACACGAAAGGGGGTTACGATAGAGGCGCGCTAATGACTTAGACGCGAAGGCTGGCCAGCTAATGACTCACACGCAATCACGTGACCCGACCGACTCCCAACTGAGGCGAAGAGAAGGAAAAGGTAGGTGGTCCTCTGTAGGCTCTTTTACGACCAACAAAGGGCAATCACAGCCAATGCTATGGGTTATTAAGTTAGGGAAGTCACCCCGAACAGGTGGTAGTTTGCAAATGACCATTGTCAAAAGGTTCGCAGTTGGGACGTGCCTCGGAGCGGCTGAGCGCTGCTGCGTTGTGGGGAGGAATTGCTCTCCGCTTTCCACAGCCATTCTGCCGGGGTTTCTGGCGCGTCTTCGCGGGAATATTTGACTTGCCCGCAACAGTTTCTAATCGGCATACCGAGCAGCTGAGGTGTGGTTTCGCCAAAAAAACACCAATACTTTATTAAAGTTATTCGAAAACATCTCACGAAAATATAGTGATCAAGGCCACACACACCAATGACTGGAGGATCCTAAGACTAGTTATGGTCTGGTTAACTTTGAGGAGGATAGACTGGGATTATGCATGAAATGTACAACACCGAAACAATGCTTTGGAGTCGCGATTATGTGGGGGACTGACAACTGCAAACATGCACGGAGCAAATCGAGGCGGTTCCACCCAACGGATGTAGAAACACTCGCACCATGCTCTCAAATCGCAAAGCATAACTACCGCACACTAGGCTCGAATGCACTAATGGAGGCAAAACGACCCACTTTCGGCTGATCAAATTTGCAATATGGGAACGCTTCATTTAGACACTGCATTAAGAAACAACATGCCCGTGCCACGTTCCTGTTTGGCACCCCGAATACCGCAAACGGACAGGATGTCACAGCATGACGAGCGTGAGATCTGTGCGGAGATAAGTAAAGCGTGGATGGCAGCACGCAGCAACAGTTACATGCAATCTGCAACAATTGCCGGTGTGCTGATCCGCTTGGACCGTGGAACGCGATTAAAGTAGTAACTTGGACTGATGAAATATTGGGACCTACGACACCCCTGAGGTGCAAAACGATGAGTTGCTCGCTGCAAGTTACCACCAGAAAGTACGAGATTAGATTAGGAAAACAAAGTGAACTATTATAACGTCTGATTGTAACTGAACCCACTCCGAACGGGAAGCAAGAACACCACCGTGCGAGACGAGCTGTGTTGAAAAACTGACAAAGCTGAGCAACCGGGATGCAAAAGATCAATAGGCCAACCACATGAAAGGACATAGTCATGAATGATGAGCGGTGTAGTTCTGAACGACTGTCGTGCGTGTGTCCAACACAATCACGTGACGAGACAGTCACGAATGTCAAAGTAACCAGCTGTGGGTGACTGTGAAGCGCAAGCCCGTCTAACACCTCCCTCCTTTAGACTGAACAGAATAGCAGGTTTTTTGTTGGTATTCTTTACATCTTGGGTTTACCTCGAGTCTCTGCACTGGCGCGCTGATTCACGTTATCTTCGATCTGTAGTTACGTTTTCCGTTTGAACGACAGGCTCTTCAGACGGGGCAATTTGAAACGTACCGAGCAAGATGTCCACCAGTAGTGAAGCTTCCTAATTTTGGGATGTCCCTTGCATTTCAAAAGGAGGTCTAATATGGCTTACATGTCTAGTCCATATAATGAAATTCACTTATATTCAGTACAAAATAGTTGAAAGCCGTTCAACATATGGGTAGGAATCCGTCACGAAAATTCTTTACGTACACACTATCACCAGGCATGAGATGCCATGGAGGCGATTAAAGGCCATCTCCATGTGAACATTGCGCTCTACCTTGTGGACGGATGGCATCAAAGCACCAACGACCGTTCTGACACGCCTACAGAGAAACGCCTCGGATGAGGAGATGTTTTGGGGTACTGCTGGATCTGGCGTCGTACGGTAAATCTGCGAAAATCTGTCGATGATTTCCTGGAAATTCCCTATCCATCAATTTTAATCAATACTCGCTTAAACGTACCGACAAAACGTTCGGTTTACCCGTTTGGCTGTAGATGATACGCTGAGGTGAGTATGTGTTCGATGCCAGATGAGTTGCAAAAGTTGGCGAATTCTTGAGAAGTGAATTTGGAACCATTATCCGAAACAATCGTTTCGGGAACACCGAATTCTGAGATAAAATGGCGTAGGTGCAACAACAGCAGAAGTGGCTGCGTATCACATTTGAAAAATTTCGGGCCACTTTGAGTAAGCATCGATAATTACCAGATAGTGGAAATCCTCCAGGGGTCCGGCAAGATCAATATGAATGCAAGGCTATGGTCCACTTGGAGTTCGCCAAGAATGAAGCTCCCATTTGTCAAGTGGTTTTGCTGCCACAGCAAAGCTGTTACAGGAACGAACAACATTTTCAATATTCTGGTCCATGAATGGCCAAAAGGCATAGCTGCGGGCTATAGATTTCATACGAATGATTTCCGAGTAAGCTTGGGGGAACTGACTGAGACGCTTCTTCTGTAGAATCTTAGGAATCAACGCGGATAGATAACATCAAGTAACCATCAATGGTGGTTAAGGCAAAATTCCTTTTACGAAACTGCTCAGCATAGCTGTCCAAGGGGCGTGCAGGCCAATCAGTGCGAAGGTACCCCATAATAGGTTGTAACAGGGAATCTTTTGATGTTTCTATTGACTGCATCTGCTGTTACTGGAAGTTGACTTCAGATGTTTGAAATACTTGTCTAATCTCGGAATCGAAGGTAATGTTGGACACAACAATGTCTTCATCCGGTATATTGGACGTGCTGTCGGCAATCAGTATGGATAATGCGTCAGTATGATCAAGCGAAAACGTACTTTTAAAACGTAAATCGAAATCGTATGCTAATAGGGTGGTTGTCCAACGGTATAATCTGTTTGTCGTGTGAACGGGGATTCCTCGTTTGGTGCCAAAAACAGATAGCAAAGGTTTATGATCTGTGTACAAAGTAAATTTGCGTCCATGTACCATGTTATGAATTTTCCTAACCGCAAAAACGAGCGCTAATCCTTCTTGCTCTATTTGACTGTAGTTCTTTTCTAATGCTGTCAACGCGCAGGAAACATGCATCACAGCCTTTTGATGTCCATTCGAGAACTGATGCAAAAAGACACCATCGAAGCTGTTTTGCAATGCATCAGCAGCGACAATTACTGATAATCCTGGGTAGTAATGGGTTAAAAGGAGATCGGAAAACAATATTTGTTTAATATCATCAAAGGCTTTCTGGCACTGCGAGGACCAATGCCACACTGACTCGTTTGCCAAAAGTGCATTTAGTGGGGCTCGAAGTTCGTGCATTTGAGGGAAAAAGTTGTGATAATAGTTAACTAGACCAAAGAAGGACGGCAAAGTAGCTTTGTTCATGGGGTTTGGCATTAATTTGATGGCTCTTACTCTGTTTGGGTCTGGCAGACGACCGGAACTGTCGACAATCGAGCCAATGTAAGTGATACTGGGCATCAGAAGCTAGCACTGTCCTTGACGTACACGTAGTCCATATGGATCCATCCTGGAGAATACTTCGTTCAGGTGGGTGTAATGATCTTCTGTCCATCGCGATAAGGCTGGACCTTACCGTGGTGCGATGGTTCGTGTGCCTCAGCGATCCGTTGAGCTATACTGGGTGGTGCATTTTTGCACCTTCAGAGCCACTCATACCAGATTGGTCAATGGTTAGAGGCCAGACAAACTCAGCCTTCTGGTCCTCCAGGTTGGGGTATGGATTGAGGGTGGCACCTTATTCCTTAAAATGGACTACTTGTAGCCCAAAGCCAAATCCGCTGCCTTGCGGTAAGGTTTTTGAAACAAAGGCTTCGGTTGAGAACCCTAATCGTTCTCCTATCTAGGTCTGGGCAACCTGACAGTATCCTGCCCATGCAATACAATGAATCTCTCATCAAACAAATTTCTGATGCTCTGGTCACCGCAGAGGACAATCAACGGTGCCCTATCTGTTGCATCGAGCAGGGTGAATAGGGGTTTGGATGCTACGGCTTAAGCCTTCAAGTCTTCTTATTCCCCCACTTACGCTTTGTCACCCTTACCGTCCCTTTCCAACTTCACTTGTATCCCCCCAGTTTTCAACCCCACGAATCTTGGTCATCCCCCAACATGCTTTGCTAGGCATTTACCTTCTAATTTCAACTCACATGCTAACGGGAAGCGTCATTCCTCTCTTGCTGACAAGCCCATTTGGCCCTCACTTCGGAGCGCGCCTACATTGGAGCGTCATGGCTCCCTGGTTGGGGTCCAAAAGACGGTTAACACGTTTGGCTGCATACACTTGCTGACATGGCAATCAGCCGACCTCAGTGGCGTTCCTGCTGTGAGTTTCTTTGTCCTCCCCCCATCCCTTTTAGCCTTTCCCTCCAAGCACAATCTCATTTCGCAGCGTAATATAATTTTACATAATAATTTTTCTTGTTGCCTAGTAGCCGGCTAGTA
>CALYDF020005996.1:0-13830 GCA_944474145.2 Dicrocoelium dendriticum | reverse complement strand
AGAACTATCTCAGTAAGCATTCAAATGCGCAAATAAGCTTGAGGTCAGGTGAGTGAATGAAAAGTAAAGGATAGAATGAATGTACTGTGATAGTTGAAACATTGTACAAAAGCCGACGCCGGCCCCTACATATTTTCACCCCTTCTAAGTGTGGTGTCACAAACCGGATTGGGTCTTGTGTTTGATTACAAAGTATGTGGACAAATGAATATGCGTATACAGTCAAACGATGGTCAACGGAGCACCAGTAGGCAACCGGTGGTCGGAGTCTATATGGTGGTACGGAAAAGTAAGGAACTAAAGGACTTGAGTTCGCAGGTAAATGAACAAAAATCAAAACGTATCAGCAGTACGGTTGTAGTCGGTATTAGTAATTCGCCACCATTTAACTGCAAACGGGTGTTAACAGAGCGCCTAGGGTGCAGAGGTTGGGGGCCAGATAACCGCGTCACGACAAATCGTACCCAGAAGCAACAGACAACACAAGCGCAAGGAGCCTACAACTAGAGACAAAAATGAATGATTAGACAGGATGACTTAGTTGGCAGCTGTGTATCGGCTGCGTAGGAAAAAACTGAGCAAAGCTGAACGGTCTTAGAAATGGGCAGTAGATGCAACAGTGGTCGTCTTCGTAAGCCGATAACGGCCAAATGGCAGTCGAGTAGTAGCGGTAGGTAAGAATAGCACAACAAGCGGACGGTGAGGTCAGCCTCAGGCAATAGCCCTTCGAAATTCGAAAGTTAACGCAATAGTGCAACAATCAACAACAGTAGTGCATCAGTCATTTGAAATGATGCTTCGCTGCCATACAACCATAACGACCTACGGAACGACGATTGGTAACAGAGAGAAAAACAGGGAACTTACCTGAAAACCCTAACGTCCCAAGCATACATTCAGGGTCAAGATGCCTACACCTTGCGTAGACAACATACCGTCACAAACAGCTGGCTATCGTGCAATGATAAGTCGGAATCAGTGAGACAACTTTGTTGCGGCTTTCACTGCCACGCGTCATAATCAGCCATTAACCCGCAGATAACTCAGCAACAAACACACTTTAAACAGGCAATCCAATTAGAAGACGGCAGCAGACGCGCCACTGCTGTCTACTGCGAGCCATGTCCTGCAAAGTCTCAAGCCAAGCAAAAGGCGAGTCATGTGGACTCCAGCCCGGAAGGCGAGACGGACCAACGGCACCCAATTTGGTCGTCAGTGACTTCATTTCCAACTGCCAAGTCAATTTCTATCCCCCTCGAGCTTTGCGCCACCCTACACCTGGCAGACTAAACAAGGCCCTCCTAGGTAAACGGTGACCAAGCACACGTAGCACGTGCCCGAGCCAACAAAACTTATTCAGTGCTATCTGTTGTTCTAGGGAGCTAACATGATTAACAATAACTAGTACTCGCCTACGCACATCATCATTGCGGACACGCTGACGCTATCCGATTCTAGCAATGCTTCAGACAACGGTGATCAAAGACTTGAAGGCGCCTCAGATCTTCAGACCGAAGGGGCCAAGTCACACTACCATAGAACAGAACGGCCTTCACTGTGGCCTTGTAGACCCGGCCTTTCAGACGAAGGGAAACTCCCTTCTGTCGCCAAAGATGCCGCAGGCTCAAGAAGGTAGCTCCGGCTTTTGCAATGCGTGAGCTGACGTCAGTTTCTATGCGCCCATCATTGCTGACGCAGCTGCCAAGATAAGTGAAATGATCAACCACCTCGAGTTCCTAGTTAAAAAGCGTCAAGGGGTCACAAAGTGCCTGGTGGTCCTGCAGCAACACTTTGCACTTCGAAGGTGCGAAGTGCATACCAAATAATGGGACCACTACAGAGAGGCTATTCAGGGTTGATTGTGCCGCCGCAACATCGTCGAAATGCAAGACGATATCGTCCGCATAAGCACGATCAAGTAAGCGTTCACCAGGAAGCATTTCAACGCCTAGATCGTGAGATTCCGCAAGGGAACATACCATGATAGAACCCACGACGAAATTGAACAAAAATGGGAAAATCAGACAAGCCTGACGAACGCCACTTGTGGTCCGAAAGCTATCCGATAGGCCACCGTAGACCCTGACGCGGCCTGTAGTGTACGAGTATAGAGCATGTAGGATGTTCACATATTTCGTTGGAACACATTTCCGCGCAAGTATTTCGAACGGAATCGAACGCACTCTTGAAATCGAGGAACACAGCTACTGTCTGTCGGCGGTATGCGTGGCGCTGCTCTATCACTTGCCGCAGTGTGGATATATGGCCTATACAGCCAAGCCATAGGCGGAAACCGGCCTGCTCTTCCTACTAAGAGATTCCCATTCCACAGTGAGGCGACGAACGATAATCGAGGCCAGTAATTTTGTCACAACTGGCGTTAAGCTAAAGCCCCTGCGGTTAGCACAGTATATTGTCACTATATTCGATTCACTCCAGTTATTCGGGACACTCTCTTCCCTCCAGATATGTTCGAATACGGAGGTCAGTGCTTTGCAGAGGACCTCATTTCCATCCTTAAATTGTGCAGGTGGGAGGGAATCCGGGCCAAAAGTACGACAATGATTGAGGGCTGTGATCGAGTTTCGGAACTGAGTCTCCAACAGAGTCCCTAAACTAACCATCCATGGCTCATCCTGCATCACCTGAATAGGAAGAGGTACGGAAGTAGGGAGCCAACTGAACTGATTTTGAGAGTGTTCCGCCCAACGAGCTATACGGCGCTCCTTGGTGTGAATCAGAGTACTGGCGTTGTCGCCAATTGTTTTGCCGACGCCTGATTTCTTGTGACCAGTGGCGTGGATTAACTGGAGGAGCTTCCGTTAACTGCCTACTGCTCCCGCCTTCCCCATTTCTCCAGCCCAACTGGTCCACTAGGCTTCCTTGGCAAAACGCAGACTCCCCTTTAGTTCGCGCCTAATAGTCAGTGTGGTCACATTGCGTTCAGAGCCAGCCAGAAATTTACTTCTGGATTCCAATAGGTACACTGACCTCTCGGATATCCAATGACTGGTGCGGTGACGATGGATAGTGCCACAAGCAAAGGCTACTGCGTCATGCATGGCGGCAGAGATCCTATTCCACTGGAGCTCAGGGTCATTAGAATAAGACAGCGAGAGTTCGTTATGCAGTGCTTCTTGATAGGCTTGCCTGACAGAGGGCTGGGACAATTTCTCCGTTGCCAATTGGAGGAGACGCTGGGTGCGCCTTCCGGTAAAGTTAATGATCAAACAACAGCACACCAAGGCATGATCAGAGTCGACACAGGTACCCCAGTATGAGCGGCAATCCAGGATGCAACTACGCGACTAGGAACTTGTAGTAATGTGGTTAATTTTGGTCCATTGCTGGTGAGCTACAGGAGGACGCCAAGTGGCACTTCGGCGTCTACTGTGTTTAAAAGCAGTGCTACTAAGAAACAACTGGTGCTTCGCACACAGTTGCAGCAGACGCTCACCGTTGTCAATCCGTTCGGAGTTAAGTCCACAATTACCACCCAGCTGAGCTACTGAAGAGCTCAGACACCATACTTGTGCGTTCACAACCCCTGCAAGTGCTATAATATCTGAACTAGTAGCATTGAGTAGTAGCGCGCTCCGTTCGTGATAGAATGTGTCCTTGATAGCGTTAGAATTGCAGTCGGTGGGAGCATAAACGGAAATCACAAACAAACAGTGTTTTGTACTAGTTCGTAAATCAACCTCAGCTGATGTCATCAAACGGGCTGACATAAACGGCTGTTCACCGGAATCCAATCAACCAACGATGGCTCAGCCTTGGGGCTATGAATAATACGTACACCAGCTTGACCCATGAGTGTTGCATCAGCGTCTCCGGATGCGTGCAACCAATAGCGAGAGGACAAGCCCGGCGCATTTAACTCAACAACCCGATTAAGGTCATTGATGCTAGTTTCGGACACACACATGTCAATACCCAGTGTGTCCAACATGCTTGCGAGTGCAGCCTGTTGACCTATTTGTGATAGAATGCGAACGCTGAACGCCGCCAGGGAAATGGGACAGTGTGGCCTTATAAAAGACTGTTGCCGATAGGCGTCCAGTGGGTGTTGCGGGAAGGTGGTTGCAGATGGTTCTACTCCAGTGGCATTTCGGTTGCTGTCAATTAAGCTGGGAATTATAGAAGGAAGGTTAGTAATGGGGGTCAGGATGGGAGTAAGAGAAAAAGGTGGAAGAAAGAAGGGAGGCGCCAGCAGTAGCATGTCTTCGCTTATCGGTCCTGCTGTATGCAGCAGATAAGGCGACCCTTGATAATCTGAGCGACGGCCGATGCAGGATGAAGTTTATGTTTGAAGAAAATGTCATGGTTGTATGTGGGCTGAGATACTTCCAGGGCGCCCAGACCTAGACAGGAGGACGATTAGGGTCCTCATCTAAAGCCTTGGGCTCGAAAGCCTGTCCGCAAGGCAGTCGGGAGGTGGCAATGATTTAGTTTTACAGAAATGGACGCCATCACATTTCAAACCCCCAACCTAGAGGATCAGGAGACTGAGTTTGTCTGACATCTAACCACTGACCAACCTGATAGAAGTAGCGCTCAAGGGGACGGAAGCACCACCCAGTATAGCTCTTTGGGTCAAAGAGGTACGGAAACCGTCGCACCACGTGAAGGTCCAGTCTCGTTGCAACGCAATAGTGCAGCAAAGGTGTACCTCATGATTGATGCTACATCAACATTAAAAGGCGAAAAGGTCAGGTTGTTCACGGTCGGAGAATAATCGTACACACGTCATTATTCTATATGCGAATATGATATGCTCGGTACGAATAATACACCTGGTTGCTTCCATCGACTGATTAAAGTAGAATACCTAGCCACAAGAGTGGCAAGGCCAAGTACTAGAGTCATAAAGGAGTTAAATATCCATACTGCAAAGCAACTGCTGGATACTGGTCGGAAATCATCATGCCGTACATCCGAACAAGAACGTCACGCGAGTCATGAGTATATAGCGACTGAAACGAATGGATAAACACGCCATAAGGAATTTGTGAGTATAATGGCGAGTAGCAACGGAGTTCGAAAAAATGTGTTAGCTTTGAATAAGCAAAAACAGAACTCTCGGCTTTGATAACTGCGTACTCGGGTAGCGGATGGATTGGACTGGAGGAAGGTCGCTGTTCCCGTTCCATGAGGAGTCGGTCAAGATCTGGATAACTAATTTCATCCAAGGCCAGGGTAGAAGGTATGGGTGGGAGACTGAGCCGGCGATCAATCGGAACCAAATCAAGGTCAGCTAAATTAGAAAAAGATACCAGTTGATCCAGATTAGTGTTTTACACTTTACAGTAGAGCGTAGAGATAAAGGTAGCAAAGGAAGCAAGATTGCAAGAAAAAGGTGAGTTCGGTTATCGACAAATACTGAAGTGAGTGAGTTGACTGTTCTATCAAGAAAATGATTCCAGTTCTCTCAGTTGCAAAGAATTCTAACTAAATACGGCAAAAAGTGCGACGGGTATCGCAACACAAAAGCCAAAGGAATGATGGTGATTGATTCAAAAGCTGCGAACACGTTGTAAAGACGTAACATCCCGCTTCGGGAAACGATGGCAAAGCAGTGCAGGGAAGTTGGTGGACATGGAAGAAAAATAATTGGCACCATTTCTGGATAAAAATGCACGTTACTTGGTGCAGTCGAGCGCATTAAAACTTGTTTCGATGAAATACACGATGGATCATCATCTGCCATCATACATGGTGCCATTTGGCAACGATGGCGCTTAAAGGCAGGAAGAGATTTAGAGTCTAAGATAACCCGTGTCATGGGAGATAGCTGAGGGGAAAATGTGTTCCGTCTATCGAATCAAGCGAAAGTAGACACTCAAGATCACCAGTCACGCAAGCTGCTCAAAAGTTGTCCGTGAAGTGAAGTGTGATGAAGGTGGTTGTGTTTGCTTAGGTTACTTTATAGAGGTAAGTAAAAGGACGGCGAATAAAGGGTAAAATTGGGCAAAAGGAACATTAAGAACGAGGGAAATAGGAATTAAGGACTGGAGGTTAGATAGTGGACGAATAAGCGCCACCGAGTTCGTTACGACGCGAAATCCGACGGGGATTCTGAACACTGAGGTGGTCAGTCATCAGACTCCCAGTTAAGAAGAGGACAACAGCTAATCATACTCCGTTTTGCAATTACAAACTTCGTGTGTAATTTTCACAGCATCGGATAATCGCTTCCGAGTATCAAGAGATTTACACAATTTCTAATTTATTCTACCCTAACAGACATTCCGATTCGACGCCATGTGGCCCATTGTCAAACACCAAATGATTAGTTTTTAGTCGTTCAATTAGCCCATTAGATAAGAGCAATGCTAAGTGAACAGCGGTGGCAAAACATGGCGTCGCACAATGTCCTCAGCGGGCAGTGACTAGGTTCTGATTCATACACCAGAAGCACCATAAGTCTGTAGACCATACCGTTGACGATGAAGCCCATGCCCTGTAGTGTCCGAAAGTGGCTAGAGCTATGAGGACTCATAGGAAGCCTGCAATGCGTACCGCTGCCTCTTTTGTGATGCGACCACAGTGGGTGAACGACCAACCACATGCAGTAGTAGCCGCGTGGCATAAAGTGGCGATCCGGTCACTATGAAGCTTCGCACCACCAAAAGACAAGTCAATGATTCCTTCGGACATCTTCAAAATCTCAATCAAATTATCCCAACTGAATAGGTCATGTTTGATTGACGTATAAGTGTCAGCCACTAATGTGTGCCTGAGAATGAAGAACGCAATTATCAGTTGACTAAACCAGCAAATTTCGACAGTGGTGAGTCACCGCTGCCGAGTGTGGGGTATGTCGGACACAAGTGTCCACAAACTTCATAAGGTTTTGTCGATGAAAAATTATGCCTGACAAGGCTTAAAAAATAGCTGGAGGAGTTTTGCAACCTTAATAACAAACGATATGCAAATAGTGGTTAGTTCATCAAAGAGCGCAAACCGAAATTTTGATAAAATAACGAAATAATGTTCATGTCAACTGGAAAGTTATATGAGAATCACTTTGAAACGACTGCCCTTCATACCTGGACAGCGGTAGGTACTGGTTTCGTCAAAACAACAGCTTACCAAAGATCGACATAGTCCGGTCAAAAATGCAATTCCAAAGCTTCATACTGATAGGAGAAGACAAGCGTGCGATGATGGAAACATTTTTAACTCAAGCCAGATATCTTTGTTCGAGTAAATGTGAGTTATCGACATTTCTATCCAAAGCACCTATACACGCATTATATACATGAATGCGTAAAAATAAGAACTCCGGATTGGAACATTCTAAACATCATGAACCTGATTAGTGCCCTTCAAGTAAGGGTAGTATAAAGTTAACCGGAATTGGCAGTCGTGTGGATCTCAGGGGAACTGAGGTCACGGGTATGACCTTATGGTTGATTGGCACATGTGATAGGAAACTTATGGATACGCAGTGATTAGCCCCCTGAATCACTAGTTACAAGACGGTTTTGTAACACACCATATTAAAAACGAGGGGTGAACGTAAAAATTACTATTGACGGTGGTGAAAACAATTTTTCGGATTTGTACACATTTTCACGAAGCCAGATAGAAGTGGCGATTGAGACGGAAGCCAGATAACTCATTTTATGGTTGTTAAAGTAACCCGCCCACAAAAGCAACTGAAGCCCATTCCCGTGGCCGGTATGTTTAGCAGGGGTTTGGACCAACTCGACATGAGTCCCGTTTCCTAAAAGCAACTAGTAACTGCACTCTTGGCTCGGAGCCATCCAATGAGAGCATTTAAACGACCTCTGGTGGTACGAGACCTCCAACTATGTAATCAGTTACTTGCCTGTGAACAACGCTGCATTTTCTGGGCTTAATTGAAGACTATTTTAACGTAGTTGTCTTCTGATTTAGGAACCGTGTGGTCAGAAATTCGGAATAGCTATGTCGGTTATCCGAGCTATCAGCGGAAACAAGACAGTGATAGTAAAGATCGTAGCACTCCAGGTGAGACCAACTTCGTACATCGGTCTAAAAAACGGACGAAGTTCAAATTCAAAATTGAGAATTGCTTTGTTCATTTTCCCCATTTTTGTTTAACTTCAGTGTGGACGCCATCATGGAGTGTTCCCTTGCGGAATCTCACGATACAGGCCTTGAGGTGGTATCTGGTCAAACACTTTTTGGACTTGATCATGCATACGATATTGGCTTGTTGTTTAACGATGATAAGGCGGTGCAATCAACCCTGAATAACTTCTTTAGAGTGGTCCCATTATTTGGTATACGCGTCACACCAAACTGCAAAATGCTGCTGCAGGACCACCAGCAACTTGATGACCCATTGACCCTTGATAACGAAGAAATCGAGGTAGCTGATCAATTCACTTAACTTGGCAGCTGCATTAGACATGATGGGCGCATAACGATTAAATTCAGTTCCTGCATTTCAGAAGCTAGAACTACCTTCTGGAAACCGCGACATGTTTAGCGCCAGAAAGGAGTTTCCCTCGGTCTAAAAGGCCACATTTTCGAGGGCACAGCGAGGGCCATGCTATTCTATGGGAGTGAGACTTGGCTCCTTCCATCTGAGGATCTAAGGCGACTTCAATTCTTTAATTCTCGCTGTCTGCGGAGCACTGCTAGTATCAGATGGCACCAGCGTGTCCGCAACAACAGTGTGCGTATGTGAGTGCTAGACAGCGATAAGCAAGCTAGTTCCCTAGAACACATGGCACTGAATAAGTTGTGTTGGCTTGGACATGTGCTTCGTACGCCCGGTCACCGCTTACCGAGGAGGGTCTTGTTTTGTTTGCCAGATGTAGGGTGGCGCAAGCCTTGAAGTGGTCAAAAACTAACTTGGTAGGGGAAATGGTCACTGATGACCAAAGTTGGTGATGTCGGTCCGCTTTGCCGTCCAGACTGGAGTCTACGTGACTCGCCTTGTGCTTGGTTTGAGACCTTACAGGATATGGCTCGCAATCAACACCAGTGGAGCGTCTGCTGCCGTCTCCTAGTCCGACTGCCAGTTAAAAGTGCATTTGGTGCTGAGTTATCTGTGGGATAATGGCTGATTATGACGAGCGGCAGTAAAAGCCGCAAGGAAATTGTCTCACTGACTCCGACTTATCATTGCACGATAGCCAGCTGTTTGTGACAGTATGCTGTTGACAAGGTATAGAGACTGACCCTGAATGTCTGCTTAGGGCGTTAGGGTTTTCAGGTAAGTCACCTTTCTCTCCCTGTTAGTAATCATCGCTCCGTAGATTGTTGTGGTTGTATGGCAGCGAAGCATCGGTTTAAATGACTGAGGTACTGCTGTTGATGATGATGATAAGTTACGATGGTTACGTAATGTAGTAACCATTTCCATCTTCAGTGCCACGTGAGACCACCAGACTTCCCGGTATCGCTTCAGCCTGGCACGCAATTTGCCTAGAAATCTCTGAAGGTCTCCTTGTGTTCGTTTCCAGTCGGAACACGTCGGCCAGCATCCAGACGTTTCAGAGACGAAATGTCCAGGATGGCAATTGGATCTGCCACATGAAGACATGCCTGCTGCCAATAACGTGTGGTGGATATGCGACTAGTGACTTTCAACTGTGCTTAGTGAACACTTACTAAACCCGCATGCTAGTTGGCTAGCGTCTATGTTTTCACAGCATCGCCTTAGGCGTCCACCGAAGTGAGCTCGGAGATCGGCACACCCAAGTGCATGGTCGGAGTCCATGCTCGTGCTCCAAACCAAGTGACAGTTTTAGACATAGCTTCTCTAGTGGTATCTGATCACGATGTGATCGATTAGCATCTACGGTTGGTGAGCGCCACGTGACCCTTCTGCTGGTGCTGTGTCAGAAGTTAGTGTTCGCAAGAAGGAGATGAGCATCTTCACGCAGATGTAGCGATCTCTCACCGTTATCAGTATGAGAGCCTACGCCATGTTGGCCGACTAGAGGCAGCTCATCAGTGAACAGATTTCTAACTTGGGCGTTCAGAACACCAGAGAGTACCGGAGTATTCGCACTTTCTGTAACGAAGGAGCGCGTTCAGCTGGTGATAGAAGTCATCCCTCGCCGAATCACCTCTACCGTTTGCGAGTGTGTAGGCAGAAGTAGCACACAGGTGCCGTTTGTCCCTGCGCGACTTCGATACTTTGGACGAGCTAGTCAATCTGACGGTGCACATCCAGCTATTTGTTGTAATCCAATCGATCAAGGAAACTTAAGTCCCAGGACTCAGAGCAATGCCCAAACCGACTTGACCGGTATTCGAAGCTGCGTCATTTCCGGACAAGCATAGGTAGAAAAAACACCGCCAGTGCCGCACTTTAGTGATAGCAAGGTGAGCGTAGCTCGAAAAATGCAGGCGTTTTCGAAAAACAGCAAATATTGACTGTTGGGGTCACTACTGTTCGAGTAAGTGTTGTCAGTTGGCCAGTTTGCAATAAACTGCGCCAGTTGTATCGAGGAATGGGGGCTCCAAATAGAAACGGATGAACCAATGTTGTCCGCTCGGTTGAACATGGACTTGTCAACCGGACCGGAGCGACGCCCTGCGATTGCTTGTGAGTGGAAACTAGAAGACAGACGTCTATCACACCAAGATGGAGGAGGCCCGAGATTTGGGATTATAAACAGGGGGGATAAAATTGAAGGGATGATAAGGATGAAAAAGCACGAGAATCAGATAAAAGGCGGAAAGCCCTGATTCGTAGCATCCTTACGTCTATCCCTCCTGCTCAATGGAACAGACATGACGCCGTTGATTATCCTCTAAGACCGCTGGAGCATCAAGAAAATGTACTGCGTGGGCAAGCTAGTGTCAAGTTGCCCTGTCCAAGGCAGGAGGACAAGTGGAGTACTCAACTCAAATCTAGTTCAAAAATCGGACCGCTAATCAGCGGGATTTTGGCACTGCAATGAGTAGGGAGCCACTCTCACTGTAACTCGAAACGTAGAGGGTTCGGAGACTGAGTTGGTCTGGCCTCTAACCGTTGAACAATCTGACCTAACTGGCTCTGAAGGTGCAGAACGCACTCCCAGCACAGCATAATGGACGGTTAAGGCCCACAAACCAAAGCACCAGTCTCGTCGTAACGGTCGTAAGAAAGAATGGCTCTCAATAAATGTAACCCTGTGTAAATGTATCCGAGCACTCGGAGGATCAAGCACTAATAGCATCATCGAATCGTTAAGCGTCCGATCTGCGTCTGACAGCAGAGTGAAATAGGTATATGTGATGCCGAGTCGTTTGAACTAAAGGCTGTGAGTTTTGTGCGTAAATCTTGACTAGCGATGCTGATTACGTTGGTTTCTCACAATCACGTTGTATGAGCTGCTGCCCAATATTCTCTATAGCAACAAAACGCAATGACATCATGGGACAGTTAAGTGTCCGTAAGATCGTCAGGTAAAAAATGAAAGTTTTCAACTGTATGGGAAAATATCGACTAGTAATGCCAGTGTATCACTAGGTCAACTTTGGGTGGTTTCCTCATGATCGCGTCGTAACAGCTGCTGTCCAATATGTTTCGTAGCTGTAGATGGTGTGCTTTTAATCAACACTAAATGGTTCTGTTGGTTTCTTCAATATCAAATGCTGCTTGAGCGATCATAAGGATGCAGAAATTAATAAAAACGGCTACTTCGAATTTAAGTAAATGTATACTTGCTATCAAATGTGCTTCTGGTGTGTACGAATCCCGCACAAAAATTTGTTCCCTCATGACTTGTTTAAGAAGGGAATCGGACAAACGTGCTAAGAGGGATGGTGGGTAGCGCCCCAAAGACAAATGTTATCTTGTACGTACAATTTTATTGCCGATCGATCGTACAATATTCGCTCATGATTTACTGCTCTTCACCTTCCATCTCAGTCCCATCACACTTGTATGCTGGAGGATTTACTGCGCAAAAAGTTCGCTCCTGCCTCTCTTCATGCATCCACGTCTCTTTGTAGCCCATGAAATACAGTCCGCTGGGTCCGACTTATCTTCTGATATCCCCGCTTGATTATGCGCATCGTCTCGGACTAGCTTTAACTAATCCTATATAGGTAACCCTACGTTATACACAAAAACGACCCTCGTCCCACGGAGAAACGACTAGGGTTCGCGTCAGGATCCTCGTTGATTGCCCCGATCCTCGAAAACATTGCTCGTGTGGGTGGCACATGAAACGGGACGCTCGTTAAGCGGAAGCTTGTTTCGTCCCTGGATCCTGTCCTGTACAAGTGTGGATATCATAAGTCGGACTCAGCGGACTGTACTCCAAGGGCTACAAAGAGACGGGGACGCATGAAGAGAGACAGGAGCGAACTTTTGCGCAGTAAATCGCCGAGCAGACAAGTGTAATGGGACAGAGATGGAAGGTGAAGAGCAGCAAATCATGAGTGAATATTGTACGATCGATCGGCAATAAAATTTTACGTACAAGATAAGATTTGTCTTTGGGGCGCTACAGGTTCACCAGGAGAAGTGTTGATACGACAGTCGTAACATGTACGCGAAATAAGAACCGAAAGCTGCATAACAAAAAGATGGGGAAAAGTCATGCAACTGTTTATAGTGATCACAATAGACATCTTGTAAAAAACGAGGAAAACAATTTTGACAAATAGCTGACCTGTCAATTCAGGCGGTGCAGGTGCATCTTTCATTTCAATAGGCTCAGTAATAAGGATGTGGTCAGGAACTCGCATGTCAGACTCGGGATTCGTCGAAGATGATGACGGCCGCTCTAGCTCCACAGGACCAAAGGAGATACGATGAGGAACTTGCATCTTCTTGCTTATATCCTTGATAAAGTCTATTGGGTGACCAGCTGTTGAATACAAACTATCGATGTCTCTCAACCTATTGCAAAACGTGGATACATAAACAAGACAACTAACATTATGATAAATCCAAAGGAAATTAGGGTGAAGTACGCGTCCGGTCGAAGATGCCGCGGTTTCCGTGCCAAATATGTTAAGTAGGTCTCATTAGACCCGGAAGCTGCAATACAAAACACATGCGGTTGGATGGAATTATCTTAAACACCAATTACGATACCGAGCTAAAACACGTGTTTAACTAGAACCTTGTGAAAGGTTGCAGATGATCTATGGATGTTGTTGTCCAGAAGAGGAGAGATTGATTTGAATGGATGATACGAACAGAGACGGAAGACTGTTAACCAAAAGCTCCGTAGAGTGAAAAGAGTAACAAAAATGCTGAAATAACGATAGCCATCTAGGTGTACTGAATGCCAGTTTATATATCGAATTGCAAAAGAATTAAAAGTTGAGCGCTCGCAACAGACCGTACGGTAGGCATGTAGGCCTTGAGACGACTGTCGATGGCATTTAATGTGTAAAAAAGGATATCACAATATCTGCAGTTGTAAAAGAATTTTTGTTACGATGCATTTATAAAGTTCTGTCTTGCGTCCTAGACGCAGTATACTACGAAACTAATTCACACTTCCTATCGTCTAAGTT
The DNA here is from genome assembly GCA_944474145.2 of Dicrocoelium dendriticum. Lineage (NCBI taxonomy): Eukaryota > Metazoa > Platyhelminthes > Trematoda > Plagiorchiida > Dicrocoeliidae > Dicrocoelium > Dicrocoelium dendriticum. Next base: position 360 of record CALYDF020005996.1, on the reverse strand, counting down.
CAAGTTCAATTGGAACCAGAACAAGTGGATAACCTTGTGAATGTTCCTACTTCTGTGTATCGCTGGACCAGGAATTGGCAGCGCGATTTGAGATTGTAATAAAGCTAAAACCAACAGAAAAACCACATCACACCAGAGCCAACAGTTAGGGCCCGCATATCCCGATTCAGTAAACCCTGTCGGGCCGGTTACGTGAAGTAAAAAAGTGAACGGTAAACTCAGAAAGTAGGTTTAAGTTCAGACAGAACCAGAATGATAGGCAAATCCCGTGAGTATTCCTTCTTGAGAGGATCGTTGAGACAGGAGTTGGTAGTGTCCCGAGGTCTTGATGGATGTAAGACGAAACACCCGAAACACCCT
>CALYDF020005995.1:0-14145 GCA_944474145.2 Dicrocoelium dendriticum | reverse complement strand
TCAAGGTCACGGCGTGCTTGTCGTGTTTCACCGTTCGAGGTTTTCTTTACTGAAATCCTTTTTTGAGGACAGCAGTTAAATAACACTACATAGAAAATTTGGCTTTGTCAGTTTTCTTGTGATCCGAAAGTACTTGAAGTTCCAACGTACTCGGAATTACTTGTGTGCCTTCCTTTGTCACGGCGTGGTTGTCGTGTTTCACCACTTGAGTTTTCCTTCTCGGAAGCCTTTTGTGGAAACAGTGTTGAATAACACTGACCAAAAAGCTTGACCTTGTGTTTCTTGTGGTTCAAACGGGCTTGAAAAAGCTTCGTTCCTTCAATCTCGCCCAGCTCCAACGGCGAACTTGCCTGCTAGTAAACTTGGTCTTTGTTCCGTTGTTGTCAGCGAGTCACTGTGTCATTACCCGTCTTTTGACCACTGTACGCTACCCAGCTACCTCGCCTCTTGTGCGATCTTTTCCATTCGTCAAAAGCGGATTTACTTGATTCAATTCTTGGTCGCACTGATCAGTGTATCTTCAGTTATCCGTGTGTCAGCCTCTGCTCCCTCGCAAAGGTCCTGTTGTTATATCCCTGGAGTCCACTTCGGCTTTGTGACTTGGTGAGTTCATTCCAATACACTCGTGTCACACTTGGTCGTTTCGATTGGTGCTCTCGTCGCTTGCACAAGTTGTCACCGTAATCCGGTTCACATCTTTGCTTCTTATCTATTACATTCAATTCTTTCTCTGAACCCTCTCCGTCACGATGGTTGTCAAGCGCTGCTTGAACTCGCCGTGTCCGCCTTCTGACGACTCTGTGGTCATATGTGGTAAAGTGGGCTGTCTAGAAGCGGTTACAGATTCGTCCGGGGGCATGCAGTGCGATATCTGTAGCCGTTGGTTCCATAAGGTCTGTACTGGCTTGGATCGTAGACAGTACGCTCTTCTGTCCAGTAGCGAGAGTTTACTCTACCGTTGTAATGACTGTTGTAGGCCCAGGACTGAGCGTTACACGCCAGTAAAGAGCAGTCCTGTTTCTTTGGAAAGTTTGTTGTCTCTGATTGTCTCGTTAGACAGGAAAGTTGAAAGGATTGTGCAGGGCCTAGAACGCTCAGGTCTTCTCTGTCAGGAGACAGTAGAAGACATTGGCAAGTTGTCTGATCCTGCATCTGATTGTTTACTGTCGAATGTTAGCTTACCTGTTAGCAAAGACCTTGTTAGTAACGAGCCCTCAGACAGCGTGTTTGATTCGGCTGTTAGCGAAGGAGAGCAGCAGGTTTCTGCACTTGTCAAAAGAAGGCGAAAGAGGGTTAAAAAAGCGGCAAAACCAAAGGCGGACATGAGAGGTCCGTCGGGCGCCCATTCCCCCTCCTCAAATTCTACTACTAAGGAATCCTTGCAACGGGAAACATCTACGACATTAGAGTCTATAGAAACGGACACTAAACTGAAACCACCGACGTCCACAGAGCGTTCGGTAAATACTCCGCGTCGCGGAGACTCGTATACCGACTGCAGTGTTATTTTCAGAAACGCCACTGAGTCTTCTGCTGTTCTCCCAAAAGACCGTATGCTAGATGACCTTAAGTGGTTTAGAGTATGCATTACCAAACTCCTGCCTCCCGGCTTCCCCGGTGTGACTGTGCGCAAACTAACCAGACTCGGTAACTTGCCAGCCGACAAGTCTCGTCCTCGCTTGTTGCGAGTTGTTCTGTCCACTCCGGAGGAGCGCCAAGCACTTCTGCGTTTCGCCTTTAAGCTCAAGGGCAGTGGTGTCATTGTGCACCCAGACCTCCCTTTGGCGGATAGGCTGAAATTGCGGGAAGCTGTCAAGGATCTTAAAGCCCGCCGTGAAGCAGGAGAAAAGGGTCTCCGCTTGGTGGGTTTTCGGGTGGTGAGCCGGCGGTCCACTTCCGCCCTACCAGAGCCGGTTCTGGTGGCGCACGATCCCGGACTCACAATGTTAAATCCCTTCAGGTGATCTTAAGCAATGTGCGTAGCCTGCGAAACAAGCTGTGCGAAGTCGGCGCTCTTGTCGACGACTGCCGTCCAGATGTCCTCGCATTCACTGAAACGTGGTTGTCCACCGACGTCACGGACAGTGAAGTGTGCTTGCCAGGCTACGCACTGCTGAGATGTGACCGCACCTCTGATCGGCGCGGAGGTGGTGTTGTTTTGTACGTTAACTCCGCACTTACTGTCTGTAAGACCTATAGTTTCAGATCATCAGAGGGTGATGTTGAGGCACTCGCAGTTAACCTGTGTATTGCCTCCACGCAACTTAAAATTGTGCTGGTCTATAGAAGCCCCGACAGCGTTGCTAAGGGGCTTGCTGATTTCATCCGCGAGCATTCGGCAAATAGGTGTTTAGTGATGGGGGACTTCAATCTTCCCGACGTTGACTGGCAGAATTTTTCCTGCGGCGCTGTTACAAGGTGTTTGGCTACCGAGCTTCTCGAGCTGGCCTTGCATGCTTCCCTGCACCAATTTGTCGATCGGCCTACTAGATTCATGATGGGTCAAAACCCGTCCCTCTTGGACTTGATCTTCGCTAAATCCATTGATTTTGTCACCAATATTGTATACAACTCACCTTTCGGTGCTAGCGACCACGCATGTCTCTCATTTAAGTGCGCCCTTAGTCGTCAGACTAATGATCATCCTGACCGAGTACCAAATATATGGCGCGCAGACTTTCAGACAATGAAAGCCAAAGCCGCAAAGTCGCCTTGTGTCATTTTGGAAAGCGACGATATTCAAACGGCCTGGGAAAGCTTTAAATCATACTTGAGTGAGCTCTCTCTCCCCCATATACCACTATCTGGCAGGAATAAAACTAGGGCAAAGCCACCCTGGTTTGATTCTGCTGTACGCAAACAACTTAACAGACGTGCCCGATGTTGGCGTACTTACTTATCTGCTCCTTCATTATGCACTTTCAAACGATATCGTGAGGTTCGAAATGCCTGCAGGCAGTATCTACGTGGTGCTCGTCTACAGCATGAAGTAGAGCTTGCTCGTATAGCCTCATCAAACCCGAAACGCTTCTTCGCCTATGTCAAAAGGCGAAGCAACATGAATTCGTGCATCCCAGTATTGTTTGGCCCGGACGGCACTGCTGTTGTCACGGATCACGAAAAAGCTTGTTTGCTTGGAGAACAGTATGCTGGGGTTTATGTTAGAGAGTCACAGCCGCCGCATATCAGTCTCCAGGCAAAAGTTCCTGAGGGCTCCCACTTGGAGGAGGTTTCTATAACCGAGGCTCAAGTGCTCCGGCTTTTGAGGCAGTTAAATCCTAGTAAAGCTGCCGGTGGAGATGCTATTCATCCCAAACTGTTGTACGAGTTGGCTGATGAACTTTGCTCTCCGATTACGCATCTTTTTGTGAAGTCTCTACAAGGCTGCTCTCTACCCAAGGACTGGAAGGAGGCTATTGTTTGCCCCATTTTTAAGAAAGGTGATAAGCACCTCCCTGATAACTATAGACCGGTCAGTTTAACGAGCGTGCTGGTGAAGTTATTGGAAAAGCTCGTGAGGGACGCTCTCGAAGGACATTTGAAAGCGTTTGACTTGCTTAATCCTTCTCAGCGGTCCGGGACGAAAATGGTGTACGACTTAAAGAAGCTGACGTACCCGGAGAGGCTACGTAAGTTGGATATGTTTTCCATGTATTACAGGCGGCTTCGGGGCGACTTGGTCCTTACATATCGTATATTGATGGGTCAGATGGGTCCTGATTTGACTGGACTGTTTCGCCCAACTCGAATGCCAACCCTTCGTGGCCACCCATTTAAGTTGCACAAACCCCGGTCTGACCGGGTTTTGGCAACTTTTAGATTATCGCGTAGGGTTATAGCTTATTGGAACACATTGCCTGCAGACGTCGTGATGGCACCGACGTTGAAAGAGTTCGAGCATCGACTTGACGTTCTCGGTCTGCAGTTTAAAGTCTTCCCCTTCGTGTCTTAAACTTTTCTTCGTCTATTACGGCTTACGCTTCTTTAACTCATTTTAACTTACATTTTAATATTGCCTACGATAGTAGATTAGCTTGTCTTCTCTGTTTTCTTTTCTTTACTGACACTACCGTTTTCTTTTATTCTTCACGTGGCCGGCACAGCGGGGACTGCTAGTGCAGGGCACGTGGGCATTGTTTGGTTGACCATATGAATCGTGTGTGTTGATTTGGCTCTTCTTTGGCACATCAAGGCACCGGTTTCCCTGTTGGATCAACGACGTTTTCAAAGGTGGAACATTCGCGGGATTTTCCTACTGTTCCGGTCCCAATTGAACTTGAACTTCGCTTTCTGAGTGCAGCAATCAGCACATCTAAACGGGAGGTTTTCATTGGATGATAGCATAGAGTACTGGTTCGCTCGGAGGCCGGTGCAACCTTTGTGATACCAGCGGAAGCAAACATCACACTGCATACCACCAGATGAATCCGTAACTGGTCTCGAGCAGGCATAATTGCCGCAAACTGCAGTGGACTCATCAATCAAGGACCCGAAGATTTCATCCGCCTCGGTTTTTAGTAAGACGACCATGTTTATAGTAAAAAACTGAGCTGAATTGAAAAACACGTATACAACCGTAAAACGACCACAAAAAGGAGAAACAGGGTGTGAAACGGGATTAAAAAGGGGAACAACCGCAAAAATTACCAGTAATCGTCAAGGAGACGCTATGTCCAGCAGCACTTTAATCGATTCAAGGTCTCTTGGTTCATTGGTTCATTGGTTAGTAGAGAGCAGAAGGAAGTTCCTTTGTCAGCTCCGTCACTTCCCGGACATTGCGAGGGTTGCTGGGATCATTGCGGAACAAGGTTCAGCAGAAGATCGCTATGGTTGTATTGTGGGCAGCAGAATCCCTGCGCACTCAGAGAGTGGGTATCCAACCGTCGTTTGAAACATTCCTCAGTCTCCGCATCGACGACAGCTTCTGGCAAGCTGTTCCAGTCATTCACTACCCGGGTGGATAGGGCCAGGTCTGACCGTACACGGAGTCGCCGCGGTTTGAAAAGTTTCCACCGGTGGCCTCGAGTTGCACAACTTGTGTTTAGACAAAAGAACGATTGCAGCTCACTCCCCAGCTCACCTCGTAGAATACGCCGGGTGAATATCATATCTCCGCGGCGACGACGATAATCCAAAGAGAACAGGTTCAACCGTTGTAGCCGGAGGAGGTAGGATAAGTCCCGAAGCTCTGGAACGGATTTGGATCCACGCCGTTGAACCTTCTCGATCATGTCACGTTCGGACTTAGTGAGCGGGTACGCAGCAGGCAATCCATACTCAAGAACTGGGCGTACATGAGAAGCGAACAGTAATCTGAAGAGTGTTGGGGTCAGGCGTGAAAAGGCTCTCCGTATAGCGTGAAGTATTCTGTATGCGGATGCGAGCCTCCTCCGAGTGTCCTCCATTGATTTGAGATCAGGAGACACAATCACCCCAAGGTCCCTCTCTTGGTTGACATTTCTGAGCAGGAAACCCCCGATATGGTAAGCCCCAAAAGGCTCAGAAGCACCGATTGGAAGGATAGCGCATTTGTCATAGTTAATGGGCAACTGCCACTTTAGTGACCAATCGTGGAGCTGATCGAGTGTCGCTTGAAGTATGTCTGCGTCTTCCAGACTGGAAACCTCAATCCACAGCTTCAGATCATCCGCGTAGATTAAGCAGTCGGTCTGCAGTTCAGATGGCAGGTCGTTGATGAAGATATTGAAGAGTTCGGGGCCGAGTACAGAACCCTGGGGGACCCCACTAGTCATGAGAATTTGATCGGAAAGCGCTTCGTTAACTTTGACCTGCATGAAGCGACCTTGCAGGAAATCGGAGACCCATGAAAGAAAATTGCCAGTGACGCCGATTCCCCGGAGTTTGAAGAGGAGCCGCTCATGTGGGACCTTGTCAAAAGCCTTACTGAAATCGACAAACACAGCATCCAGACGTTTACCGGCATCTATGGATCTTGCCCATTTTTCCCTAGCTACCAGCAAATTTGTAGCACATGAACGCGCCCTTCGGAAGCCATGTTGGGCATGAGATAGGAACTCCAACTCATCGAGATGTAGGCGAAGGGCCCGTTTCAGAATCCGTTCCATAACTTTGCACAAAATCGAAGTCAAACATATGGGACGATAGCTGGCTGGATTCTGTCGGTCCCCTCCTTTGTAAATGGGTTTAACCGTTCCCATTTTCCAAGCAGTAGGAAGCCGCCCGACCTCTTGGATCAGAGAAAATTTGACAAAAGTCAAATTTCGCTTTATGGGTTTATTCAAACACCGTTTTCCACAATATTTCGGCCAGAAAACTCGATCAGTATGGCACGCCAAAAAACCGAGTTACCGCGTAGAACTCACAGTACACAGTATGGATGGAGTGTAATATTCCTTCGGTCCGGCGTTCTGAGCTCTTCCGTGTCCAAGTAGTGTGACAAGCTGCAATGCAAAATAAATACCTCGTTGACGGCTGTACGCTCGAGCCTCCTAGTAAGAGGCCGATGTAAAGGAAGCAGCTAAGGAAGCACGAAAGAGGGAAGGAAGAGTGCCGGAGAGGAATATGAGAGTAATGATAACAGAAGTAAAACCGACCGACCTCTTACCTGTTAACGTGTTACCGTGACGCCGAGAGCATTCTATCCGCCACTTGGAAATAACGCTCCTTCGGCAGTGTTATCCCGGTACATAGGGTTGTTCAGTTCAGTTCAGTTCAGATGGGGACTGGAACGATAGGAAAATCCCGTGAGTGTTCCATTTTGAGTGGATCGTTGAGCCAGGAATTGATGAAGTGCTCAGTTATTGATGGATCTAAACCGGAAACACCCGTATCGCACCCTGGCCAACCATTTAATGCCCACGTTTCCTGCCCTAGCAGTCCCTGCTGTGGCAGTCACGTGAAGTAAGCAAAGGATAGGAAGAGAAATCGAAGGTACAGAATAGGGAAGTGCACTTAAATAAGAAAATAATACCAATACGTGAAGAAAAGTAGAGAAAAGAAAATCGAAGTACGAAGATGCGAGTTACTCAGGAAAATGGAAAGGTTTCGTGTTGCCACCCAGGTGCGTCAAGTTGCCGCTCAAACCCCTTAACCGTAGATTCCCTGATAACACTTTCCGGAAGCATGTTCCAGCGGTCGATGACTGCGTGACAGCCGGATTTCCGCCCTAATCCGATCGGACCGCGGTTTGTCCAGCTTCAACGAATGACCGCGTACAACAGACAATCTAGCGGGACTGAATAGCCAAGATAAATCTGGACCAACCTTCCCAGTCAAGATACGGTAGGTTAGGATTAGGTCTCCTCTAAGCCTTCAGTAGTGCATTGAATGCATTCCCAAACTAAGTAGACGCTCGGGGTACGTCCGTCCCCGTAATCCCTCGACTAATCTAGTACCCACTCGTAAAACCTTCTCTAGCTCCATTTTGTCCCGGACGAGGCAGGGCGGACAAGCCTGGACGCAGTATTCCAGATGAGGCCGAACGAAAGCCGAGAACAGCCTCGTAAAGATGCCGCCCGTCAAGACTCGGAAAGAACGTCGGATTAACCACAACATGCGGAAACCTCTGCTTGCGGCCTTCTTCCAGTTGTCGCCGGAGTGTAAAGCCGAAGAGTGTACGACGCCTAGGTCAAGCTGGCTAGATACACGGGGGAGTTCGACCCCACCGACCAAGTACTTCGCAGGAGGACAACCTCCTCCAATTCGAAGAACGGAGCACTTTGCCTGATTTATGGGCAGTAACCATAAAGTAGACCAGTCCTAAAGCTTATCCAATGCTCACTGAATAGCTTCGGAACCCCCAGGAACATCAACAATGTTCCACAGCTTCAGGTCATCAGCAAATAGCAGCGATGGTACCTCAAGCTCCGTGGGTAGGTCATTCACATAGATAGTGAACAACAGCGGTCCAAGGACCGAGCCCTGCGGCACGCCGCTGAGGACAGATTGCCTAAATGATAGACCCTAGCCTACCCGTACACATTGTTCTCTACCCTCCAAAAAGGCAGTCACCCAATGAAGGGCGCGGCCAGATACCCCGTAGGAGGACAACTTTTGCGCGAGCCTCAAATGGGGTACCTTGTCAAATGCCTTCGAAAAGTCGACGAAAAGCACGTCCAGCGTGTGGCCGTTATCCACTGCATCCGCCCAATTTTCGCGAGCCACCAACAGATTCGTCAGACACGAAAATCCCTTCCGGAATCCGTGTTGTACATTGCTAAGTAGCTTAAATCTACTTAGATGACTCTCCAACGAATCTCTCACCAGTTTCTCGAGGAGTTTGACTACTACACTCGTCAGACTAACTGGCCTGTAATTTGCAGGCAGACCCCTGTCCCCATGTTTAAAGATGGGACAGATGACAGCTTCCTTCCACTCGGAAGGCAATGCACAACTGTCAAGCGATTTCTGAAACACAATAGTGAGCGTTCCACTTAGTTCCCCAGCCAACTCATGCAACGGTTTCGGGTAAATTAGTGTTGTTTATTAATGATTGAGTACGCTTGCTAAAATCCTACGACCTCAATTGGTAATCAGTTTACTAAGTGGTTTAAATGCGTTACGATGGTTAATCATTTTCCCGCCTCACGCGTAGCAGCCATGGTGGATGACTCGCTTGCATTCCGACGTATGTTGAAGGGTCCTTATTTGGACTTCGCATCGGTGGAGAAGGATCTGAAAGAGTTTCAGATTAAAACGGCGACATCCTTTGTTCGTCGGAACGTGCAATCTGCGAAGGCGTACGAAAGGGAGACTGGACAGGTGCTACCGGATGGATGCCCATACCGCTATATTCTGTTTGTATGTGTGCATGGGAGGCGCAGTAATGTCACTGGAAAGCGGTAAGTGCATTGCAATTGCCTCATGATAAGATTACTATAGGTACCGATGTTACGATTGCCCTGCGCGTTTTTCTGTGACGTATAAGGGCGAATGTTACGAAATTGGGAATGCGTATCTGTGGCATTCGCACAGCTTCCAAGTTGGGAAGCCTTGGCTGTATGCGTGTAATCGGAGGCTATCAGAAGAGCAGGAGAGGCTGGTGCTTAACTTAATGAGAACGTTTCGTCGGACCCAGGAGATGCGGGCCTTTGTGCGGCAGCAGTATGACATTCGTTTAACAAGGAGGGATTTGTATGTTATGCGGCTGCGTCATCGTAAGGCCTGTGTCACTGAGGTGGAGGAGGTGACTCAACTGTTGCAAAGAAATGGTGAGGTGAAAATTCTGCATGCGGGTAATCAGATTCGTTACCTATTTTTCGTACCCTCGCGCATGCTTGAATTGGTGGGCCAATACGGCGAGGTAATTTTGGCGGACTCCACGTATCAGATCAATTACGGAGGCTACATCCTGTGGCATTGCATGTTTGTGGACGTCAGCGGCCTCGGTATGAGCTTCTTTTATGCCCTGTTGCCTAATGAGACGGAGGTAGCTTACGAGGAGGCAGTGAGAGGTATGTTGGAATTGGCCCCCTCGGTTGCCGGTGCTCGGACGTTGGTGATGGACAAGTGCGCGGCGCAAGTGAATGCGTTCCGTAATGCGTACCCAAATGCGAACATTGTTTTCTGCCGGGTACACATTATGCGTGACATGCGGCGGCGTTGCTCACACCTTCCGCTGTGTAACGCTGAAGATAAGAGAGCTCTATTCAGCATGCTGCGGTCATTGTTGTACAAGTACGACTGCGCTCATTACCATCGGATTATGGAAGCGATATCTCTGCGGAGCACAGAATGCTTCCAATACCTGCGTCGTACATGGATTCCATGGCAGCTTAGCTGGGCGGCGCATCTGATGGGCCATGTAGTTTTATTTGGATGCGACAGCACCAATCGCATTGAAAATGAGAACAAGCATCTGCAACAAACTTTGAGTGAACGGTCAACGCTACTTCACTTGTTTCAGGTGATAGTGCAGCGTGCAAGTAGCATGACTGAGGAGAGGGAAACACTGCTGGCCAGAGATCAACTTGGTGAATGCGACGTTCAGCACGGAGCCAGCGTTGGGGACGTGATTTTGCGCAGGCTCTCGTCCTACGCCCGGCGGCAGTACGCGCGGCACAGTGTTCGTGTTCGTATTCGCAGCGTCAACGAAGGCGGTGGTTGTTGGCTGGTGGAGGACGAGCGCATTGGTTTGCAACGTGTTGTCATCGGAAATGGCTGCGCTTGTGGATGCAGATTTAATCGGCAGTGGCGCATTCCATGTGGGCACATAATTCACGTTGCGAACCTGCACGCGTACCAGGAGGAGGATGTGCTTGGTGGTTGCCGTTGGGTATTGCCATGGATAAGTGCATCTGCGCCGATGCTTTCGGAGGATACGGAAGGGCCGTTGACGGTGGCGCCGCTGAGATGCCCCAGTGATGTAGTTCTTGATCGGGCGGCGAAAATTCGCATCACTCGGGATATGTTTTCGGCTCTGGAAACGCAGATTCTGAGCATGGGCACGGAGGAGTTCCAGCGCATCATGGGCATGTTCGCATGCGTGCGGGAGCTGCTCACAAGTCACAGTGATGTTCAGCTTTACGCGCGGTCATCGCAGTTGCAGCAACTGCAACCGTTATCCTCGGAAAACCTGCCTACTTTCCAGGGAATGCAGCAGTCATCCTCCGCTGCAGCTACCCACGTGACGGCAGGCAATGGTACGCGTAACAGCATGAATTCACCGGAGAGGGACGTCAGTGAAGGGATCACCTCTTGTAACCTCTTGTAACCTCTCACTGCCACAGACACTCCTCTCAAGTACCGCTGGCGCCGTGTGATAACACCATAAATCGCCGCCGCAGGTTACATTCCTTGTCCATCCTCATTTACCTTTTAGATTTCATGTTATGTACGTGCATCAGACGTACCCTATCATAGCACCTTGTCCGGTCTTCCCTCGCCTTCCAGTTACCGCACCATTACCATTCCTTGGAGAACGCAGCAACTGCCCTTTTCAGGGCCACCCCCTGAATCCGTGTCTTGTCGTCCCACAGCCCATTGGAAGTATGCGAACTACCGCTATCTCCTTGCGGCGGACTACAAGCTCACAGGTTCCGTGGGTGGCTCCGTAATCTTCAGATCACGTATGGGGGCATTCATACATGGACACGTGTTCGCAACCCCGCGACGCATGCGAACAAAATCGTCCTGCAAAAACAAACCGGTAAGTTAACCTTTCGCAGCCATTTTCAACCTGCAGCATGTCGTTGCATCCGTCCATTATTGCTAACTACTGTTTCTTTAGTGCTCCGACACTTAGCAAGGCTCACCTTCATGAGCCATCCCCTCCTACTGTAACGATATTTGATGAACCATTTTTCAGTATTCTCGCTTCGTGGGTGATGAGCGTTCCGAACGCTCCCCACTTACACGAGAATATTTGCATATGGTTTGAGCGTCCCGTCTGCGCACTTGTCATATAATCAAACACCACCTTAACAAGGGATTGCCTACTTCAGTACCATGTCACGACCACTTCCAGAATATACCATTTAGATATGTTCATTTATTGATGTAGCCATGCAAATACGTCAGCATTATGTGGGCAACAGCTTGCGCCGCACATTAACATCCCATGTATTACGTTGTGTTACCTCGCTATCCAAGACACTAAAGTATAGCCGTATATATCATTAGCGTTAACTAAACCGACTATTCTGTTCAAGTTATTACACCCACTGACGTAGAAATTACGTAGCTTTTGCTGGTTGGTTTTCGGATGTACATTTCCCCCTCTTTCCATAACACCATCGATTAAGTAAGTCACCCTTAAGGACGCCATATTCATTGCTCCATACCCACTGCCTCTTGAACCCACTTTCTTGCATAGCACCTATTCCGCTCAGAAATCACCGGATTTCGCAATCACATACCATCAAGTCATGCGAACTCCTTTTCCCTTGCGTGATTAAAGGCTATAGCACTTACCAAAGGTAAATGCGAACCAATAGATCATCCCATTTATATGTATATATCGCAATTGGTTATGCGATATACATTTGCGACTTTTAAATACTTGTATATATATATATATATATATATATATATACAGATGCATATACACATACATATATTCATAAACCGCAAATGTTTATCGCATAACCATTTGCGATATGTAATCACTTGATTACCATGCCAATTATAATTCGGGATATATTTCCCATCTACTATGTCACAGGTATAATGCAAACAGCATGCTTTAGTACAGAGACTAACACTGCATCCTTATATAACGTTCATTTTGGTTACGTTCGTTCTTATCAATCTTGTATACAGTAGTCAATAACCCATGCATTTATACACACATGGGCCTTTCAGTGCAATATATATATATATATATATATGTATATATATATATATATACAGATCCTATTACGTATATATATATATACATATTTATACACATTATGCGCCAGTATATACATATCGTTGTAACAGATATATATATATATATATATATATATATATACATATACATATCTATATATACATATTTATGTACCAATATATTTACATACATACGTAGGTATACATAAATATATTATTACACATATAGATACATATATATATATGTATGTATATATTAATATAGACAGAGAGAGCTTTAAACCGCAGTTACCATTATTACACATACACACTGCTTTATCTATCCAGTAGCGAGGAATCTCTTCATTATATACATTATACGGTTACCAAAACCAAATGCAAGCTGCACTAGAAATCAATCCACACTACCATAAGCCAGCTAGTCAACGCCGACTCCCCTATGTCTTGCAACATTAACCATACATTCTGCGAATGTATTCTTCTATGAAATAAACGTCGAGGACTTACATAAACCGTATTTTACATTCCTTTTCCTTTTTAACGCCTTACTTAATGTTATATTTCAACTTTTACAGTTTTAGTCAACTTTGTAATTAAGCATGGTACAGATCCTATTTCGCATGTTTGGAGGTTTTGAACACCTTGGAAACACGCTGCGAAAGAAAATCCTCCATTAAAACGTTTACTTTTTCAGAACGCAGAAACAGGTTTTCCTCACGAACAACAGCCCGCATTCAAAATCGCGCCAGTGGCGGATGTGTCGGTCCCCCGTGACGCCCGCGGACCGGCTACAGGAGTGGACTGCGAGTAACAGCGAATGAACTCTGTTTCAGGTGAAACGTTTAGTTGGAACGAAATACAAGGTAACCTAACTTGATAACAAGCATATTACATTTGCATTAGCAGTCTGTTTCACTACTGTAGCAACTGTGAGATCGAACAGTAAGAAAAACCTTATATCCCTTATTGAAATTTCTAATCGCAAGACCAAAGTTGATCAACTTTGGTCGTCGCAGGTTTGATTGTACCTATTTGAGCATGTATTGTTGACGTGTCCCGTTCAACATCAAAAATGCAACATTTACTAACTTACTTACTGAAAGAAATGGGAGCTTTTTAAGCATGGCGGAAGGAAATCGGATTGGAAGTAAGGGGCAGGCAGTGTTGACGCCTACGTGATTTTGATGTAACTAACCTCTTTTCCAGGAAACCACTGAAATATCCTTCTTTCCAGATTTATAGCACTTTTAACTGTAGTTGTGCTGAGAATGGGTCCCTGGGGAGCGACAGCTGTCCGGGTTGGCAAATAGTCATCCGGAAAGCTAGGTCGCGATAACCTTAACATAAACAGCAATCCATTTGCAGATAAGCGATCGGAGTGTCAACATGAGTAAGGTCCGGAGTCGTTGATTATGTACCAGCTGGAGTCATTCCCCGGATCAGAAGATGCCAACCGATGTGCCTGAACTTCTCAAGGAAAACTAGCTGTGTCACCTAAGAAGTTAGCTCAACAGCCACCCAGGGGCTTACGTTGCAAATGGGTACATCGTCAGGTGTGCATTACAACACCAAAGGCAAAGGTGGAAGTCGGTAAGTGCGAACATGGTTTTACGTGTCATCCATGCTGTGCAGGTGTATCAGCTTGGGTTGCGAAACAAGCATATCCATCAGCGTTAAGGAAATTTACTATTGGATAGATGCGCATCGCCTGATACATAACCATACAGTACAACAGAAGTATCCAGGTTTAGTTGTTAGTAAGCGGCGCAGGCCTAATGAATCAAGTTCAAGTTCAATTTGGACAGGAACGGTAGGAGAATTCCCATGTGTGTTCCTTCTTCAATGCGTCGTTGA
>CALYDF020005994.1:0-13828 GCA_944474145.2 Dicrocoelium dendriticum | reverse complement strand
TGTCATTAATGATACTGAATGCTTACCTTTCCTCAGTTATATACCAGATATGTAAATGCTGTGCTGCAGCGTGTTGATGACCATTTGGTTGCATTAAAGGGTAAACGCCGCCTTTTCAAGTGGCATCCACAGTTTAGGCGAGTTTAGGAGTGAATCTATCGGGACATAAATTGCACCGTGCGAGATATACGCCGTTACGTGAGAGGTAGCAGTGTTCAGACAACCTTCAATACTTTTGTTGAGCGCATCAGCAGCCAATTACGCGTCATTCACAAAAAAGTGTTTTGTTGTACACGTTTTAAAGGCGTGAACAGCGATCTGCAATGTGGACCATTGCATGGTTGTATAGAACCGGGGCTTGCGCAGGGTTGACTTCAGCGCGTGGCTTTTCGAAGGACGGTAGAACCATCCTAGTATCACTAACCAGAACTACGTCCAGGGGAACGGCGGAAATTTTGAATAGGCCTAGTGTTCGGAACAAGTCAAGTATGTGATCTCCCCAGATGAGTTAATGAATATGCTGCTTCCATCTAAATATATTCGGAGAGGAAATCAGGTTTAAATATTTGTTGGGATAGTTTAAGATGTCCATCTAACACTGGGAAGGTATAAGTGCTCTCCGAGTTCTTCGCAGTTAATCGATTGTTCCTCCTTGAGCCAAAGATGTGACAATTTTTAACTCATCTGCACTAGTGAAGTAAACGAAACCTAAAATTATCAATTGCTCTCTATAAAATTGGTCTGGAAGAAGCCGTATTTCCAGTGGCCGTGAATTTTACAGCTAATTAATAGTATTTGTTTGTGACTTGTCGGTACCAGTTTCTTAAGCAGAGAATCCTCCACATGCCCGGAAAAGCACTATACTGCATTATAAAGCTGTTTGAGCATCAACGGAAGTGCGCATGACTAACAGTTACTTGTAATGCGAATTAATAGCTTGTACCACTGGGCCACGGGAAACAGTGTAGGACCGTCATGCATTGCAAGCTAACTACGATATAGGGCATACTATCCAAAACTGTCATGCATGTTGAGAAGGTTGCAGAGGACAGTGTTGGCCCCCAAAAGACACAACGATCGCTGACAATAGTTGTTGCGACGAACTCTCAATAAAGTACCCTAAATTCCTCTGTTGATTAGTGCATGTATTTGTAGTACTAAATTGTTCAGAAACCAATTTATTATATTGGCGCTAATTTGCGACCGATAATCTTTTCAACAAGCAAGAATATTTGATCATTGTGAAGTTCATTATTATCCATGGCGTACTGCCAACGCTCAGGCAAGCAGTACATGCCTCTATCACAGAACGTGCTTGGCTGGCCCTCAAAGTACCAAGCTAATCACTTTTCGAAATCGTTGTGATCATCAAAGATGTTGTCCTTAATGTGCTTTTGCTTCGAGTGAAAAAGGTGAAAGTTTGTTAGAGCAAGGTCCAGACTAAATGCTGGATGAATACGATGTTCGATACCGCGCAAAGAAATATTGCTACGCACTATCTTTGCCACATGACAACGTGCATTGTTATGTAGGCAAATAATTTGGACGGCTTTTGGACGGTTTTTTGTTGTTTGTCACTCATTTTTGCGGTTGTTGGCAGCAGATATCGGCATAAACCGTGGGATTGTCAGGTAGTGGTTTCCAATAAATGACCCTGCGAACAGCCCACCAGACAGACAGCAACACTTTTGCAACACGGCCCGAGTTTCGGGACTTGTATTAGCGTTTTATCTGCTGCAATCCACCAAAACCTCCTGTATTTGTTGACAAGGAGCACCCACTTACACTTTCTTGGATGGCGTCGTTTGGCCATTGATGACTGCGTCCTCTGATGGGCAATGAAATTGCGGTGATACAAACGGTTCTAAAATTGGGAGATTTAGCAACAGGTAAAGAATAGTTTTCGATGCGCAAACAGCTTTCAGAATAAAACTTTGGACACCGCTTGACATCACATATTTGTAAAACTAGATAATAAGTAAAAGATACGAAATATAAACTTAAAACACTGAAACATTAAACAGAAATGCCGAAAACATATTTGAAAAATAAAACCTTAACTCGCTTTCTCAGGTTGCCTGGAATGGAGGGTGCTTTTAGTCTTTGAATGTAAAATAAAACGGATAGTTCAGGAAGTATTTATATGTCTACATGGCGCACCCAAAATAGAGTTATTATGTTATTGGATGGTTAGAGGAACAAGAACGTGTCAATAACTACCGATGAGTACTTTGATGAGTGATGAACTTTGATAGTGTTAAGCGCAATACTTCCAATTTGAGTTGATCAGCCGCACCCAGTCGGGATTTTGCCTTATGTGAATAATCATTTTTTGGAATGTTATGGCCCTAAACCGTAGATGGTCTTCGGAATAACAACTACACCGAAATATTGTGCTAGATCCAGGAGTTTAGCGGAGCCTGCTACATTTACTTCAAGGATAAGGCGAAAGGCTGCATGCTACCTGTTAGTCAACTTAAGGTCTAAAGCAAATGTACTGGGCGGTTTTTGTAATAAGCCATGTAGTGATTGCTTTAGCTGAAATATTATTGTTTGTAGTTTCGTAAAATGTACGGTGTTCTTACGTATCTGCCAAATTAAGTTTCCGTGAGGCTGGCTTATTGGAACACCCATTCCGGTGGACAGAAGTATGTGACAACGCTCGAATGCCACATTATTGTCCTAACCGTTAGTCACGTGTTACCTTACTATTTCTCTGTTTCGCCGTGAAACGTTGTCTGAATGGAGGATAATCTGGTGAGTAGCTTAGGTCGTTTTCTAGAGCAATAATGTTCAGTAACTACTGTATGGAAAATTTCATTGATTTAGATTTCAGAGATGTTTGATGGCTGCTGCGCTTCATTTTACTAAACGGAAGTTGTACGGAATTTTCTGCATCGCTGGTTACTGGAGAGACAGAGAGTTTTATTGTACTAGTGGATAGGGTAGCGCTGATTGGTTACAGGAACATTTCGTGTAAGAGTGTCGGTTTTGTGATTAGCGATGGGTCCATGAACCTAATAGTTCATGGAGAAAATTTTCAGTAACCGCTGTAGCGAACCGCTATGCAGGTCGTACACAATCGTCTGACTGACAAAGTACTCTGTGCATAACTTTCTATCAGAAACAATTTTCAGGATCTTAAAGGTCGTATTGGCAACAGTGCGATCAAGCTTTCAATAGTCTCGCTGCCAGTTAACAAATTACGAAATGTGGATATATTTGGGTAGGTTTGGTGCTGAACGTTCTTTTTATACCTTACGAACCTCACTGTGTACCAACAATATTTCTAGTCGTTTGAAATACTTGTCCTAATCAACGAAAAGAACTTCTTCAAACCCATTAAATACCGCACCGTTATCATATCAAAGCATTCTTTCTATTGTTTCCGTGCTAATCATAACGTCATCATTAGCGTTAGACTATTCAAAGGTTCTAGTGCCGATAGACAGATAGAGAGCTGTTGAAAGACCATGTTTTGATTAGGATTATTCAGCTGGACTTGGATAATAAGTTGACAAGCACACCTGACAGCTGATCAGCGAGGCAGCTGGTATGCGGTTTGCCTCAGTTGAATTATTGAATCGCGGTAAATTAGATGTAGCATAAGCTCGTAGCATAAGCAGGTGTACACAGAACAAAAGGCACACTCTGTAACCCATTTGATGTTCCTTGATTCTAAGGGTTATATTTCAAGTGAATTTATTTGTAACTTAAATAAAAACATCTTGCTGCACCACAGCCTGCAAAAGTTTAGAAGTTATAGAGACAAAGCAAGTAAATTGTAAAACGAATTCTCATCTCATGTGTTATATGAAATATTCGGCGCGAGCAATAGCATATACACAAAATAGAAAAATAACAAAGGAGTATTTTCTGTATTTTCGACTACAGTCGAATCCCCTTTCTCTAAAATAACCTAATACATATTCCTCCTTCCTTTTTTCGTTCTATTTTATCTGATAAGGAAATACGAAATGCAGTATGCGATAGTGGAAACGCTCGCCTTACTCATCGGATTGAGCTCCCGTGTTCTTTTTGAATAGATCAAATTGGTAACAAGACTAAGTACTTTGGGGATATTATACATGTAATAATGACACTGATTTCTATGGTAGCCTTAAACAATTGCTCATAGTTTTCAATCTCGTGATCGCCCAGGAAATCGTAAAACATTGCAACGAAACTGATCCTAGCGGCTGTCTCGGTCCAGTCCAGTTACCGAAAGAATTCAACGCATGCTTTTATTTTCTCTATCTGTATTCCAACAAAGAAACTAACATTAGCCTTTGCTTCTGCTAGTTGGGGAAAGAATTTGAGGGCACTTGCAAGTTACCAAATACCTGTAAGAGCTTTGTTTGTTGAGACCTAACTTCATGTGTAATGGTGGTATCCAAATTACCTGAGGGTCTAACAGTAGCGCTTATTCGAATGTGTTATTTGCTGCTACAAATCCTGTTAATTGTCGCCAATCCCTCTGATAATAGTGTGCATTGATGCGCTGAGTGTCCCACAGGCCAGAAATGCAGGGAACATTGGTAAAAATAATTTGGAACCCCATAAGGAATGACAACATTTTGGTTTTTACACACAAACACGGTCGTCAATTAACAAGGCGCCCAGCATCATTTATGTTTGATGTAGTCCTTTTGAAATGCTCCAAATGAGACGGAGCTAGAGACGGTTTATTGTTACCATTATGAAACAACACTGCTTTGAGGCACCTAGATTAGCTGAACAGAAATCAGCGTCTTTCACTTGGGTTACCGATGATTAATACGGCCTTTAATAGACCAACAACATTGTTGCATAAGAACAATCTTTCTCGTTTTTCAAGGCAATTAGAAAAGCTCTGGTGATAGCTACTCTAATTCATTTAACAACTTCCCCTCATTATACCTAGAAGTCCGCAGCGCATCCTTGAACCGTGTACGGCTAAGATCAGTACTCAGATCTTCGGGCTCTTTTTGATTAAGGAAGTGTGGTTTTCTCTCATCCGCTGTAGATGCGAAATTTCAATCACAGCTCTCTATCCTTCTATGTGCCAAGCTGTAGGTAAAATAGAATCCACCTTAAAACATAATGCACGATATCAACATGGTGTATGACACAGTTACTGAATTCGTTGTTCTAAATATTCTTTAAAATTTGGAATTTTTCCAGAATACAACACTTTTGCTTGCAATAAATAACATAGTACACTAAATAAATCACTAACTGTGCGAGCAACAACTTTTCACGTTGCATATAAGTTTCCTTGTAATGTTTGTATGTGAAATGATGTACACATGATGTGTTTCGATCACCGATAGAAATTCAAAAGTGCGCTTTGGATACCCGGCACCTTCGGTAAATGTTTAAACAGAGTACCTTTGTGCTTATAAATAGAGCCAATACATTAGATCTGGTATTCATCATGGGCATCCGATCAGTTTTGCAACCATTGAAAACCCGCTAATGGGGTGCGATTATAATACTGTGCTCTGCAACTTGAATGTCAAAACAGCAAACAAAAAGCGAGTGACAGGTTAACTTGCTCGTTATATGCACCTTATAAACTGGGTGACTTTCAGCTACATTATCAGTACCGGGAAATGGGAGAAGTTATTCTTAACCATTAATCCAACCATCGCCACATATGAATTTATTTCTAACTATATTACTTGCACAAACTGATGAGGATCCGCACTGTGGATAAACAGATGTACTAGTGGTAACTGCGACAAATCTTGCATCGAAACTGCTACCAAATTGAAGGCACTCAGGTCAAGATATAGTACAAATAATGACTTTGCTACCTTAATGTCAATAGAAGAGAACCCAATGCAGCTGAAACCTTAATCATGGCACGAAAAATTCGCCAAGGAGGCACGCAAGTTAATGAAGCTTCTTAAGCCGTGGAATCCAAAGCACTTCCATACTTCCATTGAATATAGTTAAGTGCAAGGTGATGCATCGGCATCACCAACCGGTGGACGCTTAAAATCTTGGGGACCGTACCTTGGAGATTGTCTATCAGGAGCCTGACTGGGGTGAACTGGCACTGCAAGATCTCGGGTGTTCAAAACAAGCACAGAAGGCGACGAGAACCGGCAATCAACACTTCGGTCTTCGTCGCAGAGCCTCCGGTCTGGGTGAACCTTCAATCCTTCCCCAAATGCTTAGCGCCTACGTGAGACAGCACATAGCATAGACCATCTAGGCTTGACATCCGTGGTTTGAAACAGGATCCAGTTGATCTTGAGACAACTCAACTAAGGGCAACCACGAACGTCAGGGACCTCTTTCATCGGCCCCATCAGTTTAGACTGAAGTCTCTAAGAAGGTAAAACGGTAGATATCGGCTTTTGCGGGGGTCTCATAATGGTTTACCAAATGTTGTAGATCCTAAACTACATTTGCCACTCGCTGCTGGAATTAAACCATAACACTAACCTTAAAGGTAATCCTCTGAAGCTGACGCTTCTGTATAGCCGGATTGAATGTCGTAGAAATTTCTTTTCCCTCCGCCTGTGCCGACCTTGGAACGCCCTCTCTAATTATGCCGTCTCTACTTCCAAGCTAGCGATAATTATAAAATGAGTTGACGATGCATTGTCTGATTTATATTTCATTTTATTTCTTGTTAGCCAGAGGCTTCAAAACGCAAACAGACCGTGTCTTGCCAAACTCTCAATCAATTGATTCATGGATTTATCCGTTTAATACGCGAACACCTTTGCTATTCTACATATGCCTATTGTAAGTTCACCAAAACGCTTTGCACTTTATCATGCAGTTCACTTGGCGCAATAATTTCTATCCCACGTGATTTGTTAAGCAAAGCATTTTTACCCGTAATAAACCATTGTCCCACTGTTCCATGAAATTCGAAGCCTGTCACCAGAAGACGGCATAACAGCATGTGATATAAGTCTAATGCGTGAAGGACTAAACTTATTATACAACGCCTTTCAATACTAATACCAACCAGCACGTTCTCTCCTAAAGCGGAGGAAAAATGAAAATATTCCAAAATTCCCGTAAGCCTGAGTGAGGTTCAGAAATTTACGCTTTCTATAAAACCGTCATTTCGGACCCAACCGTATGGTATCCCCAGGCGTTCACTAAGTCTGGGGGAAGAACATGCCTTTATTGATGCTAGATGCCTTTACACTATCTCTGAACTAATGGTCTGCGGATAGCGCCCTCCGGTCGGTTATTTTTGGCTGTGTTGACAAGATCACTTTATGTTAACTTTCTGCGTTTATTGGAAGTATTTCGAGGAAATTGAGCTAAAATTCAGTTTCATTTCCGATTCTGAATTTTTCGACCAGAAATACTTGTGATTTCATCGCTTGGTTTCGGCGATCTTGCTATCGCCATTTTCTTCGTCAATTGGCCGCCATCTTGTTTTCGGATTATTCACAATGCCGAAGCATTCATCCTGTAGTACTTGCTCCAAACTAGTCGGATACCGTGCAAATGCCCTCACGTGTGTTTTGTACCAAGTTAAATACCACATTTCATGTGTTGGGTTATCAGTTGAGCATTTTCATCGTCTTCGCGAGATCCAACACTATTTCATCCAAACTGTATGTGGAAATTGCCGAAATAAGATACAGCCAGAAAGAGTAAAGCCGACGTGTAGGCCTCAGCGTTTCGTAGCGAACAGCTCCCTGTGTTTGGCCCAACAATCTAGCGCGAAGAGCCTTCAGGTTTCGACTCAGTCGTCCTCCTCTACCCGTGCAAACTCACCGACACCAAGTCCAACCGTTGTGAGAAGCCCAGTTGCACCTGGCCTAAATTGTTTACCTTTGTTGTGTCCAACGGACACTGATGTCCCAGCAGGTGAAAGTCTGAGTGCTGAAGACCAGTGGAAAGAACAGAGGACAAAAGTACGAAGGAACTTTAGGTGTTTACGTTCTGTAAGTCAACAGTTGACCAAACCACGTGAGGCTGGTAGTATACTTCGCCCTGCAAGGCCAACCTCGTCCTACCAGAGGCGTTGTAATCTCGTGATCTTTCACACACCGGAGTCCAGTGATCCATCACCTCAAGTGCGCTACGATCACGATGTCTAGTTTTTACAGGGTTTAATTGATAGACTCCTCGACGCTGGTGAGGACTCGGTAAAAGTGAGACAGATTACCCGTCTTGGAAAGCAAGGTGATCAACATAATCGGCCTATGAGAATCATTTTTGTGGACGAAGCCAGTCCAAGACTGATCATGTCTCGCCTAAGTAGGCTGAAAGGTTTGAAGATCCATGTTCGTCCCGACCTGGACCCAGTAGACAGGGAGCGGCTCAAGTCTGCCATCATTGAGTTGAAAAGACGCACTGGTGAGGGAGAAACAAATCTTCTTATCGTAAATTTTCGGGTGGTTTCCAACTATCCGCGAATCAGGATAGACAGGCTGCTCACACTTCAAGCACGCCCGGCGGCTCCTGCTGCGGCCTGCGAGTAGCCTTCACAAACGTTTGCAGTATTATGAATAAGCGCGGTGAGCTTTGTTATTTCGTTGCGTCTGAGCGGCCAGACGTAGTGGGACTCGCAGAGACATGGCTGCATGCAGTGTTATACACCCAAGAACTTGAACTCAACGGTTACTAGTGTTTCCGATGCGATAGACTAAAGAATGCCCACGGTGGTGTCTTACTTTACATCCGGTCTTCCCTGCGTGGGAGACTTGTGAGCACCTACCGAAGTGAAGATGGCCTGTGTGAGCTACTGTGGTGCTCCATCCGCCTCAGGCGCGGAGAACTGCTTGTGGGCGCAGTTTATCGCAGTCCTCTGAGTCGTTGTTTGGATTGGCTGCCCCATCTTCAAGCCCACATGAGTCGTCCACACTTTCTGCTTATGGGCGATTTTAACTGCCCTCGAATACGATGGCCTGATGTGCATTTGATGCCTGGACATAGTGAGTTTGAAGCAAAGTTCGTGGATTTGGTACTTGAAACTGGTGCATCGCAACACATATGCCAGCCAACACGCATATCAACACGTTCAACCTCGTCCTGTCTCGACCTGATGTTAACGAGCTACGAACAACGAGTGCGTGACGTTAGGATCCTGGAGCCAATGGCTACGAGCGACCACTCAGTACTGATGGCTGATATGGAATTATCTTTGCCGTATTCACATCCGTTGCAACCAGCTCCCAACTACTGGAAAACGGACTTCAATGGTCTAGCTCGAGCCGCGAGCCAACTGGATTGGTCTCTGTCACAAGCTGCATCTGTGGAAGATTGTTGGATATTTATAAAAGAGAGATTGACAGCATTGTGTTCCCAATTTGTGCCATTGAAATGTCGAAAGGTTGGACCCATTAAGCCTCATTGGTTTGATAAGGAGTATGGAAACCTGCCTCGGAGGCGGCGCCGACTGTGGGACAATTTTCTTCTCTCTGGCTCTGCCAATGTTTACAAGGGTATAAATGTCAGCGGAACCTCTGCAACAGTGCGAAAAAGAATAAACGCCGACACTTTAAAGTGCAGCTAGCATTAGCCGCAAAGACCGCCCCAAAGAAAATCTTTGCATACGTGAAGCGACGCCTCAAGCCGGCAGGTGATGTGCCAGTGCTGGATGGCACGGATGGACAGCCCCTAACCTCCAGCACTGAGCGTGCGTCCGCGTTGGCGGCGCACTTCGCTTCTGTATTTGCGAATAACCAGGTGTCTGTTCCGAGTTCGACGTGTACCGCTTTTACCAAACTCGATAGTCTGCATTGCGGCGTTGAAGAGGTAGCTCAACTACTCGCCAACCTTGACGGCACCAAACCTGCCGGACCTGATGGGCTTCACCCACTGGTTCTCAAGTCACTTTCAACCATCCTCTCTCCTGTCGTGACTGACCTTTTCAACAGGTCGCTGTCCGAATGTTCGTTGCCGGTTTACTGGAATTGTGCGGTGGTGAAGCCTATTCCGAAAGGCAGCGACCCTAGCAAAGTAGACAATTACAGGCCAATTTGTCTGACACCTATTTTGGCAAAGGTTGCTGAGAAAATCGTGAATAAGGGATTGCTGCAGTTGCTATAGTCAAACGAGGTCCTGACGCCCGCACAGCACGGTTTTATGCAAGGTCGCTCATGCATTACGAACCTGCTTGTGACGAGGCATGAGTGGTTGAAGGCAGTAAACAAGGGGAAGTCCGTCGACGTGATATTCATCGATTTCAGTAAAGCGTTCGACAAGGTCAGCCATGAGGTTCTCCTTCACAAACTCAGCATGTGTGGCGTCGGTGGCTCTCTGCACCGGTGGATCAGCGACTTTCTTGTTGGACGAAAGTGGAGAGTACAGGTTGACGACCATCCAACTGATTGGTACCCCTCTACAAGTGGCGTGCCTCAAGGCACTGTGCTGGGGCCCACTCTGTTCCTGATCCACATCAATGATCTACCGCAGCTTCTCCAGTCGCCGTGTGCCTTGTTTGCGGACGACATGAAGATTTGGAGAGAAATTGACGCTCCCGATGACTGTGGCCTACTTCATCAAGATCTCAACCGCTTATCCACATGGTCTGCAGAGGTTCTTCTCCCGGTCAACCCAGCCAAGTCCGTATTTATGAGCCTGGGGAAGGGTGCTAACGGCCGAAACTACACCCTTGACGGCCAAACGCTATATCCCACACCCTCCGTGAAGGACCTAGGTGTACTCTCACGCTACGATTTGAAGTCCGTGGACAACACGAACAGGTTATATCGGAACGGACTGCGCATGCTTTGGGCGCTCAAACGTAGCTTCGGCACATGGTCTGAAGAGGTTGCCACTCGCCTGTTCTCTTCTATCATTAGACCAATGCTAGAGTACGGTTCGCCCGCCTACTTTCCGATTACCCGAGGCGAGGCACAAAGATCGAACCGGTCCAACACGTTGCTACCAGGCTCATCCCGAGTTTACGTGGCTTTGGGATGAAGACCGGTGCGAGAAACTAGGGCTCTACACTTTGTCCTACCGTCGTTTTTTTTTTTACCTCATTATGACCTACCGAATTCTACATCTTGGTGAGTTCCCCATGCTAAGGCCAATACTGCACTTACGAGGACCATGCAGCACACGCGGACACAGATACAAACTTGTCGTGCCGGATATGAAATGTGTTCCCCACCCACTGTGCTTCGAAAGGAGAGTGGTAAACATTTGGAACAGTTTGCCCGAACATGTGATTGAGGCAACATCTGTGCAGCAGTTCAAAACGTTGTTAGATTTGCATTTTGCCTCTATTCGATTCAGAGAACGACTGCACACTTACGATGACATATCACATTTGTGAATCCTGAAATATCGTAAGTCGAATATTTCAAATATTACATGAGAACGACAATGAAAATCACGGTTGACAATTTTATAACGTTTTTCGCCATATTTCGAAAGAGTTGTACAGAATCCATTTCTACTTGCTCTATAATACAGTATTCAGTATTCAGAGTAACGAACACTTCCAACCGCATTAAGAAAACTCGATAATAACACTAAAGCACAAAGGTGGCCCACTAACTGCAATGCCAAAATATACTCTTAAAAATCATACCGCGGCCTCCTCTAATTCTCTGGGACGAATCGTTGGGAATGGTCTTGTTCTATTCCTTACACGTCTAGACCTGCTAAGCAATACGCAACACATCTGCTATAAAAAGCGATCCAGCATAACATGTCAACTACAATGCTTTGGCCAAGTAACGTCCGCCGTTGACAGTGGCATGCCAGTCATCATCTTCCTCCTGGACATGCACAAGGCTTTCGATCGTGTGCCAAACCAGCTATTGCTATTACTTCTGCACTCTTACGAAATCAGCAACCCAGTGCTTAGCTGGTTCAAATTTTATTTAGAAGACCGTACACGAAGTATTAAAACCGGCCAACACCTGTCCTCTTCTAATGATGTCACAAGTTTTATCGTCCAAGGAAGAGTGGTTGGATTCCTTCTCTTTTTAATCTATATAAACCCCATATGTCACTATAAAATGCCATGCAAGTTAAAGGACAGTTGGACGACGCAATCGTCGACCTAAATTTGCTCAATTCCCTAATCGCTGCGCTACACCCGTTGAAAAATCTACGAGTAAATGCTCGTCTTCTAATAGTGCCGTGAAACAACATGGGTTGTAAAACCACTGTAGACCAAACACGTAAGATTTAATTCCAGCTTTCGCCGACAAATGCGCCAGCCGTTTTACTTTGTAACGTTTTAAATAACTCTTAACAGACTATTCAAATGGATATTTAAGGCAGAAGCATCACAATCGCAATCCACGACCGACAAGTTGCGTTTTCATCTGGACGGGTTAGGTAGAGGTAGCCCAATATTCGAGTGGAACTCGGTACCCATTTCTTGACGGCCACCGCTGTGATCCCTAGGCAACTGCGTTTTTGCGAGCAATCCAAGTGTTTGCGATGTCAAAGGCGAACTTCGGCTTCAACGCAGACCACAAGTGAGATTGCATGTGGCAACTGCAGACGCAGGGTAAGATTTGTATAACCCAACGTTCAACTTTTAACCGCTGTGTCAAGCCATGTCTGCGGAGCTCATTGGCTTAGGAATCATGGCGATAGCCGCGAAGCCCCATGCGCCGCGTTTTACTCCCAACTCGGCTATGGCTACTTGATGGGTTCAAATCGGGAGGAAACGGTAGGTCGTGGAATGCAGGGATGTGAAAGAACACAACAGAAACCCACCACTTCTAATGCAGTCCCAGTGAATGGAATGTCAAAGTCAACCGAGGCCAAAACTGAGCTTGTGTGTCACAATCCAAGACAATGGACGCGTACTCAAAACCACACTTTTAAGTGTACCATTGTCTATTGGCATCACAGCAACCATACTCTGGTAAAGGGCGTCAGCTATGTTCGTGCTCTGCGATTCCCTTTTGTGATTTTCCTAATAACCCGTTTCTGGTTACTTAAAACTATCGTACTTCACTCTCTTATCTGGCTGTAAATCTTATAATGTTAAAATATCGCGAGACATTTTGCAATCGTTTCCAGCCTCATAAACTGTGTTTCTTCCAACGGCCACGTTATGATAATTACAGTGAAATGTGTTTAAAAGAAGAATAACAATTGTGCAAGGAAACACTGCGCTGAAAGAAAGATTTTTCTTTGGAAGAAAATTTGGGAAGCATGAGCATAAACATCTTTGCTTACTTCAGAAATCCGTTTACGTTTAGATAAAATTAATGAATCAAAGACTACTATCAACGGCCAAAAGTATCCGCAGCTTGGCATTATTTTACTACAAATGACATGGTTTCATGTGGAGTTGAATGGCGCAATTTCAACGATAGAATGTTTCAGTTGCTTTCGAGTATACCACCATCGTGCCTTTTGTAATATACCTTTATAATACACTTCCTGGTGCATAACAACGTACGCTTTTTGTTCCTCTTCGCAACGTATTTGCTACATAGTTTTACGTTGCAAGTCAGGATGTGTTACTTGGTACTGCTCAGTCTTTTGATTAACATCTTAAATTCCCTCATGATCGAAACCAAAGCGGAGGATTTGTACGTTGAGTTTGCTGTGACTGTCATAGAACATCGACTGTGTCCCCATGTATTATCGATGTTGATTTTCGCAAATTTGACACCGCATTTCTCCCCAGTGTTTGACTACAGAAAATCACAAAGTTCCTTACTATATTCATTGAGGTGCTGGATTTGGTTTTCATTAGCAACGTGAAGCTGTTCTCCGTGTGTACTAGGGGGCCACTTGACAACTCTAATAAAGCAAGCTTTAATATGTGTCCTGTGGTGTACTCTAAGGGGGCTACACATTGCAGCGACTGCAAGTTTACATGGGAAATGTTTCACACATACTATGAACCAACAACGAAAACCGGTATCATCGACCG